>JAGFNQ010006960.1:108568-200123 GCA_024364735.1 Boesenbergia rotunda
GATATTCGTTTCATTAGAATGTACTCATGCTGAGAATTAACAGCAGGGAGGAAGAAGAAGTTGCAGCGTATGGATTTAGGGTTCGTGAAAAGAAAAATTTCGACGGAAAAATTAAACCTTCGCTGAAATTTCAGCCCACATGGCGTGAACAACGTGACGTTCCACGTCGTTCATGCTGCGTTCACGTCGAAGTTTTCAGCTGCATATCATTTCTGATTAACAAATACTCGCGATTGCACACTTGTACATTTTTATCATCAAAATTTATTTAGTTAAACTTTTAAAATAAAATTTTAAATTAAAATTTAAAATTATCTTTTTAAAATTTGATAAATTATTTTTTAATATTTTAATTTTAGATTAAGATTTTATTTTTTAAAGATTTATAATTATAAATTTATATTTCAAGATTTGTGATTTGACAAATAAAAAATTAAAATTATTAATGTCTTCAAATGTGTGAAAGGAAAAAAAATAATAACGTAGCTTAATTTTGAGATTCACCAAAGTAATTAAGAGTTGGTTAGTAAATGAACTATATTATTAATTAAATAACCAACTATCATGCACATGTATTACTGTGTGTAACATAATATATAAATATATATAAATTTTATCTCATCCTAAAATGAGAATTTATTTAGTTAAAATTTAAAATTTTAATTTTGAAAATTTTAAAGTATAATTTTAAATTTAAATTTAATTTTTTTTTCAATTTTGATAAATTATTTTATAAAATTTTAATTTTGGATTAGGATTTTAATTTTTCTTTTTAAGATTTATAATAATAAATTTATCTATTAAATTTGTATTTTTAATATTTGTAATTTTATTTTCTAAAGTTTTAAAATTTAAAAGATAAAAAGTTGAAATTACTAATAAGTCTTAAAATTTTTATTGGCGTGAATAAAAAAAAGGCATTAACTTAATTTAATTTTAAGATTCACCAAATCAGTTAAATAGTAAGATAAGATTATACGAAAAAAACAAGGTAAATAATAAACAAATATTATTTTAACTTGATTCATTTGTAAATATAAGATAATTAAAAATATATATTATAAATTTACAAAAAACTATTAAAGATAAATAAAATTTAATTATAAATATCTAAAAATTAGACATCTATAATAAATTATATTTAATTCTTATTATTTAATAATTAATATTTTCTATTTATATAGATAAAATTATATAATTAATTTTTTTCTTTATATAAAATATTTATATCTATATTTATAAAAGGTTGAATTAATATAATTTTTTATTTTATTTTTTATACGAGAGTTTTTATGAATTTATTTATTTCTTTGCAAAGTCACCATAGAAGTTAATTATTTATTTCTTAGCTTTATCAGTTTTGATGGATGAATCTTATCGGCCTCACATATTTTAGAAAAAAATTAATCATGAGACTTATTTCATCTTAATTAATCGAACGATCTTTTGATTGAAAAAAATAATCCCAAATAGCTTTTATGTGGGTAGGGGATTGAATTTCTACGATGATAAATCCTCTTCGAGTACCAACTTCATTATATTTGTAGCGGCGCTTTATCCATTTCGATCTGATTCTTTGAATATTGTGTTATTGATTTTGATTATGAGTCCTATAGAGATATTATTGTGTTACAATCTCTTTTTATATTCAGAGCAATAATACGTTCAAGAAATTTTTTTAAAAAAATATCAATGATATGACAGTTAATATGTGTCCGATTGTCGCTTTGATATCGCCAACGACTTTTGGCCATCGTCTTAAATCAAACTATTTTATGAGGTACAATAAATATATCGAGGATTGTCATAATTACCATGCCCCATAATTTCTTAAGATATTTTTGAATTTTTTTTCAACGTATCATTTTTCTTATATTAAATATTAAAATTATAAAGCCACGAAAATTATCGCCTATTATTTATTGCTATGTCCAATTATTGAAAATTAAAAACTATTAATGTTCATTTCTTTAATATTTATTTTAGAACGGATTGGTCATTAGATTTTGTCCCGTAATGGCAACTTGATTTCTTGTCATCCAGAGGTGATAAATGGTAACTATCATCATCTCAGAAATTTAATTTAAAAATATATTTTAATTCATTTAACAATTTTTAAAATATTTTAGTTCAACCACAATTATTTGAAGACTAAACAAATTTTAAAATTAAAATTGGATATGGGAGCAATATTCAAATTTAAGCTTTATTTTTGGCATACACATTCTTCTCCTTCGATTATAATAAATTAGATTTTTTTTCATCGTAACCCAATTGTCTAATCATAAATAATAATTAATCAAGAATAATATCGATAGATTATATCTTATAAAAATTTTTCATCAACTAAAAATTAAGAGTAAATTCATAAATATTCTCGATGACAGTTTAAAATTTTAATATCTTATGACCGTACGGTCCATTTAATTTTTTTTCTTTACAAAATTCATAACAGAGAGATAATTAGTAGTATAGTTTCGGAAAAAAATAAATAAATAAAACTTAGAAGATCGTGAAGGCACATGCCCCATTATGCCCTCCGTGGTCTTCTATTCGAGACGTGGGCACCTGCCGAGCGGGATCCCTGCCCCATCCTGCGTGGTTCGCAGGCCAGGCGTGCAAGCGATCCGGTCCTAACATTTACATAATGGTCCTCACATTCATATTGGGGGCGTATAGGACCGCGGCCTAAATAATAACTCATAATAGTACAAAAATGGGCTATGATACTTAGTGAAAATTTAATAAAATATTTAATAAATGATATGATAATTGTAGTATAATCTGATTAATTTGTGGCCAGATCGCAATTACGATCCGCCCATAATTTTAGAATGGACCAGAGATTTTGGGACCAGAGGATCCCTGTGAGTTCCTGGCCCTCCGGCGTGGTGCTCAGGCCAGGCGTGCAACATATATAGAAATAATCTATAATAATTATAGGATGGATTCTGGCCACCGACTAATTATTATGTAATACATGGAGCTTTAGCCTGCATAATCTGCAAGGTGAACGTATAGTAATATGGTCGATCATTATTAATGGTGGAGAGGGAGAGGTGAAAGTGAAAACAGGATTGCAAAAAAATAATAAAAGAAGAGGTATTCAGCGTTATTAGTGGAATAGAAGTGGTGGAGAACTAAGAAGGAGAAGATCGAAGAAGAGGAGTTTCAGCTGAAAGTTGTCGGATAAGGATTTGTTTTTTATAATCGTCCGATTAATTTTGAAAAACGGGGAAACTTGGGACACGATCAATTTGAACATTTTGCTCCAGAGATATCGCAACAGTTGGGGAACAATCCATCGGTCGAGCGGCCACCAAAATGGCCGTCGCAATCCGGAATTCCATGTTGCTTGTCGTCGTTATCAGCGGATGGTGCGCGCACTTCGCCTCCGCAAAGCCGCCGGCGCCGCCCGTTCACTGCGACGGTACTGGTTGCGTCCTCTCCAACGCCTACGGCGCGTGGGTCGACCGGCAGCTGTGCCGCACTGGCCATGTCGTCTTCCCGACGACGGAGGAAGAGCTGCGCGTCGCCGTGTCGGAGGCTCATCGGGAGAAGCTTAAGGCCAAAGCGGCGAGCGGGTTCTCCCACACCATCCCCAAGCTCGCTTGCCCACCGCCGGAGAACTCCGTCGTCATCAGCACCGCCAAGTACAACTCGAGGATCGAGGTAGGCGCGTCGCGCGATTTGATTGATTTTGTTTCCCCGAATCGGATTCGATTTCTTTTGCATTAGGTGGATGTGGCGAACCGGAGGGTGACGGCGGACGCCGGAGTGGGGCTGCGGGATCTGATCGATAAAGTGGAGGCCGCGGGCCTGAGCCTGGTGGCGGCGCCGTACTGGGAGGGTGTGAGCATCGGCGGGCTCATCAGCACGGGATCGCACGGAAGCTCGTGGTGGGGCAGGGGAGGCGCCGTGCACGACCACGTCGAGAGCCTGAGCCTGGTGGTTCCGGCGCCGGCGACGGAAGGGCATGCCAAGGTCGTCACACTGCGACGTGGGGATCCCCTGTTCAATGCAGCAAGCGTTTCTCTTGGGCTTCTCGGAATCATATCTCAGGTCGCTCAATTCGATCGATTAGCTTGTATAACTTGGAATGATCTCAGATTCGCGGTGGATTGTCATCCAAATACCAATCTTCGTTCCTGCTACTTCTCTCCACCAGGTCGCACTCTCGCTGGAGCCCAGCTTCAAGAGGAGCATTGCCTACTCATTCCGGGACGATTCGACTTTCCAAGATCAGTTCATGGATCACGCCCGGGCGCACGAGTTCGCCGACATCACTTGGTTTCCGTCGCAGCACCAGGCGGCGTTCAGGTTCGACGATCGTGTACCACTCAACACCTCCGGCGACGGTTTCAACGACTTCATCGGCTTCCAATCCAATCTCATGGCCGTCTCGATGGCCGTCCGAGCTCTTGGTAATTGATTAAGGCCGTGCTAATCCGCATTCCATTTGTCTGCGACCAGTCGAATCTTTTATCATCGATCGGATTGTTCTGTACCATGCACATCTAATAGAGACAATTATGCGAAGTTAAATGATATACATATCTTCGATGTTGATGTTTAATAACAATGCAATGCTTCTTGTGTGCGCAGAGAAGGCTTTCGATGAGTCAAGAAACGTCAAAGGTAAGTGCGCCACCGCTTCCGTGGAGCTAGCGTACAAGAAGACGATCGCCAACGGCCTCAGGAGCAACAACCTGCTCTTCACCGGCTACCCTGTCGTCGGCCGCCAAGGCCGGATGCAGACCTCCGGCTCGTGCCAACACTCGCCGGAATCAGACCCCTTCAGCTCCTGCGCGTGGGATCCCAGAATCAAGGCCTCTTCTTCTACGAGACGACCGCCTTCTTCTCCCCCCAAAGCTTCAAATCCTTCATCCTCGACGTCAAGCGGCTCCGCGATATGAACCCGGACAACTTCTGCGGCGTCGACAACTACAACGGCTTCATGATCCGCTTCGTGAAGCGGTCGGAGTCCCTGCTGGGGCAGCCGGAGGACTCGGTCGCGGTGGACTTCAACTACTACAGAGCGAGCGACCCCTCGACGCCGAGGCTGAACCAGGACGTGTGGGAGGAGGTGGAGCAGATGGCGTTCGTCAAGTACGGCGCCAGGCCGCACTGGGCTAAGAACAGGAACGTTGCTTTCGTTGGTGTCCAGGGGAAGTACCCTGGATTTGAGGAATTTCTCTCGGCCATGAAGGAACTGGACCCGGAGGGCATGTTTCAGAGTCCATGGTCCGATGAGGTGATCTATGACAAGGAAACAGTGAAGGGCGACGGCTGTGCATTGGAAGGGCTGTGCATTTGTTCAGAGGACAGGCACTGTAGTCCAAGTAGAGGGTCCTTGTGTCAACATGGTCTAATATACAAGGAAGCAAGGGTGTGTAGGTCCATCGTCTGAGTGTGGGAATTTTATTTGTATGAAGTAGAGTAGTGCCTGGTTTCCTGATCAATATCATGGAGCACATATCGAGTATCAGGCACATAGACCTGTTCTTTCACCACCTTCTTTTCAATCTTTGGCGGCAACTGGTAGGTATTCTGCAAGCTTGTTCCTCCCTTCCAGCATGTTCAAGCCAGATCGTCTCTTGGCTGGAGGGGTTGGAATCTCGGATGCAATAGAATTAATAGGATCCATGGAAAACATGAGCTCCCCAGCTCGATTCACAAGATCTACATCACCCTGACCCGGAGCCAAGTTCATCATCACTTCCCACACTGAAACTGGTGGTTCAAATGGCAACTTCTCGATGAACTCAAGTGCCTCATTAAGGCGGCCCGACTTCCCAATAACTTCAATTAAACGAATGTAATGCCCAATCTGGGGAGATATCCGTTGTTGCTCATGATTCAAAATCAATGAATCCCTCTTCGATTGTGTCAGCGCTGGCACAAGCAGCCAAGACAGACATCGAGGTCTTTTCATTGGGCAAAATTTTGATCTTCCTCGTCTGCTCATACATCTGCAATCCTTCGTCACCCATGTTGTTTGCAGCATATCCATCAATCATCGGGCGGCAGGAGTCCATAGTTCTGTTAGGCATTCTATCGAACACATGGCGAGCATCGACCCTGCTGCCGCACTTTGAGAACATCTCCAGTGGCTTATTATCGAACTGGTAGAGAGGCACGGAGGGGCGAACTGAAAAAGGACTCATAAATCATTTTCAATTCTTCGAGATGCTTCGGATCGGAGCAGGCAGCGATGAGGTCGAAGAATATAGGAGGATCAGGACAGATGCCCTGGTTCAACAACTTCCTTGAGCTTACCCTTTCGGGCGAGGGCAATAAGTGCTACAGGGTCCGGAGGAGGCGCCGCCGCGGGATGTGGGCCATGACCTACCGGGGGAGTCGGGCGATTGTCGGATGGCTCATGGCAGCAGAGGGCGTTGGTGTTGGTTTTGCTGCGGCCAGTGGTTAGGATTCCAGTGGTCCTGCGGGAAGGTGCAGGGATCTGTGAAATGGCGTGGCGGCGGTGCCGGCGATGGGGAAAGGTAGGTGTATTCGAAAGCTATCGGGGGAGGCGGCGGCGTGGGCACTGAAGCATCGGGAGGCGAGGTTTTGGGAGAGGAAAGGCGATACCTTGCGTTCACAATGATAGACGAGTGAAAGATCGGGAGGCACATCTTGAAGAGAGCGGTCGCGAGCATGGTGTTCCCAGCACGATCGATCGCCGTTAACGAAGGCGCCATTCGACGGAGGAACCAAGAACGTACCTTTCCCATCTTATAATGCTGCGCAATGCCGCAAATACTATTTTTTATTCTCAAATGGTTTAAAATTACATTTAATTCCCTAAAATTTTGAACATCATTTAGTTTTAATAAAATATGATTTATATTTTCTAAAATATTCATTAGATTTTTACTAACACAATTACGCAACACTATACGATCCTGTCAGAGAGCGAGATGAAATCTCAATTTGATGATCGACAAGTACAACTTGACGATGAAGATGGATAGTGATCTCAAGTAGCAGCGCTAAAAAATCTTCCGACCGAGGGGAGCCTATCCTGCGAAAAAAATGACCGTTAGCAACTCGCTGGGAGAGTTCCTGGCAAGGCCCATCCGACGGTCAAGTTAGAATCCGGTGGAGAAGAGAGAGTTAATCAAAAGACTACTATAGTTATTCAATCTTAAGCATACATGTATGTAAGGGAAGGAAAGTCTTATATAGCCAAGGAACCAACAACTCTTGTCCCTCTTCTGTTCCCTTTTTGTCCCATGCGGGGACAAGATCAGGGACGGCTGTCAGCTCTCCGACTGATGCCGCATTATCTGACATATGCAGGGGGTGTCGTGGTGTGGGTTGCCAGAGCTTGTCAGGAACTTGTTGGGACCTTGTCGTTTAGCTAGAGGGGGGGTGAATAGCTTCTTTTCGATTTTCTTCCCCTATATGTGTTAGCAAGCACAAGCGAAAAACTAAATAATAATCTGAAACCAATGTTAACACAAACTGTTTACATGGTTCGGAGATAAAGTTCCTACTCCACGGCTGTCTGTAAGGTGGACAATCCCGATCCGTTGGTGGATGACTCCCCGGAAGACCTTCGACTAGCTCGTGTACCTCTTTATGGGTGGAGAAACCTCGCCACAACCCGCAACACTCTTCTGAGCTCTTAGACTGCTAATTGACTTTTAACCAAAGTCAATTTGGTCAAGAAGTCTCAGCCAAAACTGAGCTCTCTTTAATAGAGTTCTTTGCTGAGAAGACCGTTACCAGTCGACTAGTCAAGCACCAGTCGACTGGTCCCACTTGAATTCGAACGTTACAGCCCAACGTTCGAATTTCAGCTGCCATCAGTCGACTAATCCAGGATCAGTCAACTGATCTTTCTGTGGACTTCATCAGTCAACTGATCAAGCATCAGTCGACTGGTCCACCCTTACACCTAAGGTTTCCCTTCCCCGAGTATATTTCTCTCAGCACTCGAACCCTAGGATTTCCTTCCCGAGTACAATTCCCTCAGCACTCGGCCCCTCACGACTTAGCTGATTCTTCACCCAACAGCCTCGATCTATTGCCTTCAAACCCTCTTCAACTTTGGCTCTCGTCCCTCGGATGCATGCAAGCCCGCGGCTCATCCCCCCATGTCATCCTTCGCGTATGCCTCGAAGTCCGCTTCTCTCGGCTCATCATCCCTGCTTTGTCCACAGTCCCTCGGATGCATACAAGCCCTCGTCTTATTTCCTCATCCCATCCTTCACTGGACCCGAAGCCGTCCAGCTAAGTCCATGTGTATTCTGCAAACCTGCACACTCAAATACACACATCAAACACAAGGGTGAACCTAACTTAAACCCTTTGCCCAAACATCAAAACACATGGTCAATCCGGACCATATATTGCCCCAACAGAACTGTACTGTGCAAGCGAGATCACTGTGATTCGGACACGAGTGGTGTCAGGTCTGAGCCGGCGTGCATCGACTCAGTTAATATCCTTACCGGCAGGGTATCGGAGGTTAGGTACTGCAGCGGACAATGACAACTTCTGAGGCGTAGCACACTTAGTGAGTATGTCGATCGACCATCGAAGGGACGCCCAGTTGTAATGTAAAAGGTAGGCCGCTCGCCTCGTGTGAGGCACGCTGAGCCGCAACATACTCGGGTATTGGACGATCGACTGGCCCAGAGAACCCCGAGGTGTAAGGTTGGAGGTACACCGATTAGTTTTTGTCGAGTTTCACACTCAATGTCCCCAATGGGGTTAGGGTTCAAGACTCTAGTTGGATAGTTATCCAAACGGGACATCCGATCCGGGAGGAATTCGAGGTCGGTGGTGTGGTTGCTCCTACGAACGTCCCTACGGGCGACCAGGCTGTAACGCTCACCCCAGCCATATATTCCTCTGGGATCGGATGTCCTATTCAGATAACTGTCCAGCTAGAGTCCTGAACCCTAACCCCATCAGGGACACTGAGTGTGAAACTCGACAAAATTGATCAGCACACCTCCTACCTTACAGCTCGGGGTTCCCTGGGCCAGTCGATCGTCCGGTACCTGAGTATGCTGCGGCTCAACGTGCCTCACACGAGCCGAGCGGCGTACCTTTTACATTACAGCTGGGCATTCCTTCGATGGTCGATCGACATACTCACTAAGTGTGCTACGGCTCGGAAGTTGTGATTGTTCGCTGCAGTACCTACCCTCTGACACCTTGCCGGTAAGGGTAGTAACGGAGTCGGCGCACGTTGGCTCGGACCTGATACCCTCGTGTCCGAATCACGGAGATCTCGCTGGCACAGTACAATTCCTGACAAGCTCTGGCAACTTGTACCACGGCGCCCCCTGAATATGTCAGATAATGCGGCACCAGTCGGAGAGCTGACAGTCGTCCATGATCTTGTCCCCACATGGGACAAAAAGGGAACATAAGAGGGACAAGAGTTGTTGGTTCCCCGGCTATATAAGACTTTCCTTCCCTTACATACAGGTATGCTTAAAGATTGAATAACTATAGTAGCCTTTTGATTAACTTTCTTTACTCTACTGGATTCTAACTTGACCGTCGTAGGGCCTTGTCGGGATCTCTCCTGGTGGGTTGCTAACAATCATCTTTTTCGCAAGATAGGCTCCCCTCGGCCGGAAGATGTTTTAGCACCGCTACTTGGGATCACAATCCGTCTCCGTCGTCAAGCTGTACTCATCATCAAGTTGGGATTCCACCTCGCTCTCCGACAGGATCATATTTGGTGCTAGAAGGAGGGCATATCGCCTGATTAGGAGCAGAAGATGGAAGAGCCTAACAAAGTAACGATTACCATCACTCCGGAGGAGTATGAGTTACTAATGGCCGCTCGAGCCCAGGATACCCCTGGCTGCCCCTACCTGCTTGCATCCCTGCGGCTTGGTTCCCCGATCCCTCGGTCGTGGGCAATTCGGCATGTCAGGGAAATGCTGTCGAGCCTGAAGCCATCTCGATCCCCTTTCCCCCTGCTTTCTTCCGAACTAGAGGAGATGAAGCTCACTCGGGTCCTGTGGAGATATCTGCATCCAGTCAGACGCACCAGCAACGTCCTGACAAGGGGAAGGGCTCGGCCGACCCAGCACCAGCCCTCCCAACACACAACTTGTTTTCCTTGCAGGTCCTCGAGGATTCGATCCCTAAGCATCTCCGATTATTCACCATCCCGGAGTATTCGGGAGCCAGCGATCCTAAAGAACACATTATGAAGTTTGAAAGAGCCGCCCTACTACATCAATACCCCGAGGGGCGTCAAATGCTTGGCGTTCTTGACAACCCTATCTAGGCCGGCTCAGCGTTGGTTCGATCGGATCCTGAGCGGGCCTGTGTCAAGTTTTGCAGAGCTCAAGAGGTTATTTATGCAACATTTCAAGAGCAGTCGGAGGCATCATAAGACCAACCTTAACCTGTTTGCAGTAAAACAGGGGCCGAAGAAATCGCTCCGAGCCTACATCAAGAGGTTCAACGGTGTGGCCATAGATGTACCGACCGCAACCCCGGAGGTCCTCATCAACGCTTTCTCCCAGGGGTTATAGGAAGAACATTTATTCCACTCGCTGATCAGGAAGCCCCCAAAAGACTTCGACAATCTCTTGGAGAAAGTTGTTAAATACATCAACAGAGGAAGCCCAAGCCGCTCAAAAAAAGAAAACAAGTGTCGCCCTAACGCCTAGCCCCCCCCCCCCCCCCCCCCCCCCCCGGCGCAGAATAACCGCTCAGCAGGCCCATTCGCAGTCCTAAAGGGGTGATTGATCGGGTAGGGATGGAGCGAAGGCACGTACAACAAGTAGCGCAGGGATGCTTGTCGGCCCGGTGGAAGTCATATTGCACTTTCCGCCAAAGTAACACCCATAGCACCGAGGACTGCCGATAGGCCGGGAGGGGTTAGGCCTCAACCGCTAGGGTTCGAGGGTGTCAGGTCTCCCCGAGAGGCAGCCAAGGTCAGGGAGAATCGGGGGCTATTCCAGCAACGGACGAGCCCATGCGGGGTATGCCTGCCGCCGACACTTATTTCCCCTGGACGGGCACACGCGAGCCTGAAGATGTAGATGAAGACCGAGCTAATCAACATAACGTCATCTGAGGAGGAGTCCACGTAATCTTGGGTGGTCCAACCGGAGGAGATTCTAACCGAGCCTGAAAAGCTCAGGCACGCCGACCGAAAATTCACCAGGTGGGGATGAGTGTCGTCCAGGCGCATGACCTCCAGATCAGTTTCGGGCCGCAAGATCTGTAAGGGTTGGAGGTCCCCCATGATGATGCCTTGGTCATCAATGTCATGATCGCCAACTATTAGATCCACCACACCATCGTAGACACGGGCAACTCGGTGAACATAGCATACAAAGGAGCATTTGACCAATTGCAGATCGAGCCCTTGCAGTTGGAGTTAGTAGCTACGCTGTTGTTCGGGTTCACTGGGAACCAGGTGCAGCCGATCAGATAGATACGACTGGTCGTGTCTCTCGGTGAAGAACCCCTAAAAAGATCTAGGTGGTCCACCTTCCTAATAGTGGACGCCCCTCCGCCTAGAACGACATCCTAGGGCGACCCGCACGCAACGAGTTTTCGGGCAATGATCTCCACTTTTTATTTCAAGATAAAGTTCCCGGTCGGCGATAAGGTCGGGGAGGATAAAGGGGATCAAAGAATGGCGCGTCGATGATACGTGGATGATGTACTGTCGGAAAGTCAGAAGGCAAGGCGAACCCCCACGCCAAGACTTGGCTCGGTATCCCCGATCAGATGCGTGGCAGCCCACGCTCCCCGGAACCGGACGGACCAAGTGTCCAAACTCTCGTTTCGCTAACAAGTTATAAGTGGACATGCCCCCACGCCACCACTTAGCTCGGTGTCCCCGATTGGACGCGTGGCGGCCCACACTTCTCGGAATCAGACCGACCAGGTGTCCAGACTCTCGCTTCGTCGACGAGTTATAAGTGGGTATGCCCCCACGCCACCACTTGGCTTAGTATCCCCGATTGGGCGTGTGGCGGCCCACGCTCCTCAGAATCGGACCGACCAGGTGTCCGGACTCTTTTTGCTTCTTCAGCGAGTTATAAGTGGGCATGCCCCCACGTCATCACTTAGCTCAGTATCCCCGATCGGACGCGTGGTAGCCAACGATCCTTGGAATTGGACCGACCAGGTATCCAGACTCTCGCTTTGCCAACGAGTTATAAGTGGGCATGCCCCGACGCCACCACTTGGCTCAGTGTCCTCGATCGGATGTGTGGCGGCCCACACACCCCGGAATCGGACCGACCAGATGTCTAGACTCTCACTTCGCCAGCGAGTTATAAGTGGGCATGCTCCCATGCTACCAGTTGGCTCAGTGCCCCGATCAGACGTGTGACGGCCCACGCACCCCGGAATCGGACCGACCAAGTGTCCAGACCCTCGCTTCGCCTGCGAGTTATAAGTGGGCATGCCCCCACACCGCCACTTGGGTTGGTGTCCCCGATTGGATGCGTGTCGGCCCACGCTCCCCTGAGGCAGATCGACCAGGTGTCCATACTCTCGCCTCGCCAACGCATTATAAGTGGGCATGCCCCCATGCCACAACTTGGCTCGATGCCCCCGATTGGATGCGTGGCGGCCCACGCGCCCGGACATAAGCCCGAGCAGGTGCCCATGCTCGCACGACCTTCATTGGACTCGAGGTCGCCTGCGCTCTTGACCCGGGCTGGGACAAGGGTCACCGGGTCGACCAGGTCAGGGTAAGACGGATGACAAATCTGGGATCGTTAAGGCATGAAACAGATATCCGAGACAGGGAACAATTCAAAATACTCAGTGGTAAAAAGGTGGGGTTGGATCAAGGTTGTTCATTCCCGCCATAATTAACCTCGAGAAGACGCGTAGCGTGCGTGCACAGGCTCTGACACCGGATGTTTCGTTACTCGGGAATACCAATCGACAGGGGACACGTGGCCTTCCGCAGATAATGAGGTGATACGAATCGATCCTCTGAGCGCCGGGGAGTGGCACGTGGAAGCAATGACGGGAAAGCGATGCTGGCCATGTCGCGAATCAGTCAGGGCAGCCAATATCGATCATTGGTTGTTCGGTCGGCCTTTCCCGGATAGCCTGTTTGACTCTGGACAAGAAGTCTAGTCAGTCGGGTTCAATGCCTCCTTCGACTAGACTTGGAGGAGATGCTTATGGTCCTGCCCTTGCTTGCACGCGATCTAGTCGACCAACGTAGCGCTTTGATGGGTGACTTCTAAAAGAGGGTCTCCATGAGGGAGGCATGATAGCACGGCGTAGGGGAACATGAGGCTGGGGTGAGCATTATCAGCCCGGTCACTCGTAGGGACGTTCGTAGGGGAAACCACACCGCCGACCTCGAATTCCTCCCGGATCGGATGTCCCGTTCAGAAAACTGTCCAGCTAGAGTCCTGAACCCTAATCCCATCGGGGACACTGAGTGTGAAACTCGACAAAACAAAAGCCTATCGGCATACCTTCTACCTTACAGCTAGGGGTTCCCTTGGCCAATCGATCGTCCAGTATCCGAGTATGCTTTGACTCAGTGTGCCTCACACGAGCCGAGCGGCGTACCTTTTACATTACAGTTAGGCATTCCTTCAATGGTCGATCGGCATACTCATTAAGTGTATTACGGCTCGGAAGTTGTTATTGTCCGCTATATTACCTACCCTCTAACACTCTTCCGGTAAGGGTAGTAACGGAGTCGGTGCACGTCGACTCGGACCTGACACCACTCATGTCCGAATCGCGGAGATCTCGCTAGCACAATACAATTCCTTACAAGCTCTGACAACCCGTACCACAGCGCCCCTGCTTATGTCAGATAATGCAGCGGCGGTCGGAGAGCTGACAGTCGTCCCTAATCCTATCCCCGCATGGGACAAAAAGGAAACAGAAGAAGGATAGGAGTTGTCGATTTTCCAACTATATAAGACTTTCCTTTCCTTATATACGGATATGCTTAAGATTGAATAGCTACATACTCTTTTGATTAATTCCCTCTTCTCTATCGGATTCTAACTTGATCGTCGGAGTGTCTTGCTGGAAACTCTCCCGGTGGGTTACTAACGGTCATCTTTTTCACAGGATAAGCTCCCCTCGATCGAAAGATTTTATAACACCGCTATTTGATATCACCTTTTATCTCCGTCGTCAAACTGTGTTCGTCAACAAATTAGTATTCCATATCACTCTACGACAATATCACTATTTATATGTTGCTTTACTTACTAATCATATTTTAAACATTTTTCACATGCTTAATGTACCTATTTTAACACGTTTATTAGTCCTATTTTAAACACTATACTCAAGAAGCACTCACGGATTTTCACCAACGATTTAGAAATCTAATAATTTATGATAATATATTTTATTTTAAAAAATTCTTATAAAATCTACTTCGAATCATGAATATAATATTTAAATAATAATTAATCATTATTCCATTATATCATCGAATGATGAATATAATATTTAAATAATAATTAATCGTTATTCTATTGTACCACCGTTCCAAAACACTAATGACATTTCGAGCAAAGCAAACTAGTGGATTAGGGTCAATTGTTTGTGCAAATTGAATAGGTCTAGCAAACTGAATACATTTAAGGAGCTTTAGGAGTATAAAAATGGAATGCTCGAGTCAAAGGGGTTATAGCGATTGAACTAGAGTTAAAAACAAGGATCAAATTAATTGAGACTTTGGATATATACAAGGGTCAAATAATGTGTTATACCTGACCGTAAAATACAGCTCATATATATTAATCAATTATTATCATTAACATCCTCGATTAACATAAAGATGATTAAAACAACGTGGAAAAGGAGAATATCTCCAATACATAATCTAATTCGTCAACGCTACTTTGACTTGCACTCTTGAAGCTCTCTAGCAATCACTTCCAGCATAGCCAGTTGCGACGAACCCCCTTCACGCCTCGCCTCCGCCGCTTTTTCCTTCATCGCCGCCGCCCGCTCCCTTAATTCCCTCCCTCCCTCCGATTCCATCACCCACCTTAGCTTCGTCTCCACCTCCTCCGCCGTCACCATGTCTCTGTCGTACCCCTCCATCGCCACCGCCAATTTCATCTGATCCACCAGAAACACCTTGTTCAATCGCTGCTCCGCGTACAGCGGCCACGCCACCATCGCCACCCCCGCGGTGATCGCCTCCAGCGTCGAGTTCCATCCGCAATGCGTCACGAAACCCCCCACCGCAGCATGATTCAGCACCTCCACCTGCGGCGCCCACGACTTCACCACCATCCCCCTCTGCTTGGTCCGCTCCAAGAATCCCTCCGGCAGCAGAGCATCCATGTCCGGCTCCGACGGATGCAGGATCACATTCACTTCTTCACCACTAGGAGGAGCCCGGACTACCCACAGGAACCGCTGCTCGCTCCTTTCTAAGCCAGTAGCAATCTGCTTCAGCTGATCCACCGAGAATGAACCCATGCTCCCGAAACAGAGGAAAATCACCCTGCCGCGTGGCTGCGCATCCAACCACCCCACGCACGCGGGCCTTTCGCCCTTTCTTTCTCCGCTCGCGTCGACGACCAACGGACCGACGCAGTAGACACTCGGCATCCGACGGCCCGGAACGCACACCCCACTTCGAAGATTGTCGACGACCTCTGCTTCGAAGTGATCGAACGAGTTGATAAGGATGGCGTCGGCGTCGGGTAAACGATCGAAGATGCGCACCATCTTCTTAAACATCTCGTTTTCGCGTTCCATCATCTGGCTGGGCATGTGGGAGGCCGGGATAGGGGGTATCCCCGGGAAGTGAAGCGGTGCGTCGCCGAGGTCTCCGAAGCTGACGTCCATGGCAGCGTGCATGATCGGGAGGTAGAGGGCAACGCAGAGATCGGAGGCCCCGGATGAGAAGAATAAGTGTGTTCGCAGTCGGAGCTCGGCGGTGACTTCGAGAGCTTCTGTGCAGAAGAAGTCGAGGACGACGGCGCGGACGTCCGATTCCTGGCAATAGGAAGAGAGAAATTGGAGGAACTGGGGATTGTTCGGCCGGACGGAGTCAATGAATGATAATTGACTGGATGGGTGGTTGACGGATTCCGCCGGAGGCGGGAGCTGGTGGAAGGAGATGGTAGGGTGGGAGGCGGAAACTCGAGAGACGAAGGGATCGACGGAGGGGTGCTTTGTGGGAGAGTGCATGAGGACGACGGCGGCGGCGAAGTTGTGGTGGATGAAGAGCTTGGCCAGCTCGACCATGGGCACCACGTGGCCCATGCCGTCCACCGGATAGAACACCACCGTCGGCTTCTTCGCCATTGATCTTGAAGGCGAAGAGGGAGATGAGGACGAAGAGGATGTGGCCTTTGCGACTGTATATATACAGTCGGATGGTGCAGCTTGTCAAATCTGAAATATGACTACCAAGCAATCGCGACGATGAAGTGCACTGGATGTTTACACCTGGATTCTGTACAAAGAAGTCAACGTAAGCAGTTACGTCGAGGAAATTGATATTATTTGTAACCAACGCGAGAATTCACTCATTTTTAATTATTGATATTGTCCACAAATTTATTTTATTTATCATGCCATTAAAACAAAAAACCTTAAACACCTGCAATTTACTAAAAGTGAATTTTAAATTTAAGATTTTCATAACGTCAAAGTGCCTACCTTACCAACAAATTAAATTAGTGACACGCTGGGATTACGTACGGTGATTAATTCTCATCTTTATTTATGATTTAATTTTTAATTATGATATATTTTATAAAATTTTTTTATAATGAAGTACGTGAATCATGAAATGTTAGACTTCTAGACTGTGAATATTTTTTGATTTATCTTAGTAGTCGATGAAATTTTTTTATAAAATCGAATTGATTGATCAAAATTCAATGTTATCCAACTTAATTAATATTTTTTTATTGCACGCCATATAATTATCATCTAATAAATAATATAAAACTTCAACCATACAATCAGATGCCAATATTAGCGGATAAAATTCCAAATAAACAACTTCGTGTAAAGGTATGATCAATTTGCTATCACCCTGTTTCTTCGAAAGATTTATGTATAACTATATCCAAAAAAATTTAATACAACCCGGATTAGAAATTATTATCTCTTTATGTTAGTGCCCGTGTTAGTGCACCTATGTAATAAGATATTTTTATATATTTGTGAATAATTATTTAATAAGAGTCATTATTTATCATTTATGGTTAATTATTTTTTTAGATATATGATTAATGATAAAGTCTCACCGATTGATGATTATATTATTCTAAAAACAATCTTTTATCGAATAGATATCTAGAAAGGATATAAATATCTAGATTAACGCTGAATATGACTAGGTGAAGATAGACCGAGGAATGGATATCCAAGTTATACTTGGGGTGTCTTGAATTTAGAGGTACATTGAATACGACCCGCTTAAGAGAACACCATATATTAAGTATTATTGGTCGTTTGTCTTAATGAACGAGTGTAACTGATCTTTTGACTTGAGACCATTTATTCTATGTGTGGAGTTATGTACTTTGACACAGTTAAAAGTAATCTTTAATCAGATTGTGATTAATATGGTAGTTGAGTGTATAACAAAGCGTAGAGAGAATAAAAGATTTATCGCTCTCTTGTATTAGAGAGTTAACACCCTCGCCGTTTGATAGAGAATTAGAGATATTAGTGACTCGAAATCTATGACAATAGGAAGAATGATTTATTATTCAAGAGGACTCTATTATATCTTGGACATCAAGTAAAATAATTAAATTGGTGATGATGCTTAGTGTACCAAATTAATTGGGATGTAGGATGGAAATGAGGAGATTGAATTATACAATAATCTGTTTATGGTGGTTTTTAATTTATAATTAATATTCTATCACGTTGGCTAGCTAAAAACTGTTGATAGATATTAATCTGTGTATGAATTTATACTGCCTTCATATATAGAACCTAAAGGGTCGCACGTATAATACGTAGACATAAATATTATTCATAATTGATTATTTTAGTGCATATTAAAATTAATCAATTTATTATTTTTGAATAAAAATTAATTAGATTATTAATTATTTTTAAAATATCGAAAGCTAAAACGGATCAAAATCAAATATAGATTATTTATTTGATCTAGAGAAGAGAGATTAGAGTTTATCTCTTATTCTCTTTAGAATCAATAATGGAGAAAATGAAAAGTCTTTATTAATGATTGTTAATGGAGAATTTAAAGAGTTGCAATTATAATAATTAATGGAGAAGATGAAGAGTCATACCTCTTCATTTTCCTTGGACGCTATAAATAGCCACCCTTGGAAGAAGACTTGGAGACACTTCTCTTTGTTTTTCTTGCGACACTTCTCCCGAGAAGCCTTTGACAACCTACTCTTTCTTTGATTGGAGACACATCTTTAGATCCATAGTATTTCCGAAAGATTTTGTCGATCTAAGAGACTAGCACATAATGGCTCGTATCAAGTTCGTGATCTAGTACGCTTGGATATAGCACTAGAAGAGTTATACGTGAGACTCTCATTTGTTTATGACATCGTTCATAAATAAACAAAGGATTACGAGGTATATTTTTGTTTCATGCAAAAAGACCTATAATTTAAGAATAAAATTTAATTTTAATATACACATTCCACTACGCTCTAAACCTAACACTTTATACTAAAATTAGTTTTCAACATGTTAAAAAAAATTATTAATAATGGCCCAAGATATCAAAAATGACAAACAGAAAAATTACTAACTTGACCTCTTCAATTATAGAGGCATTTATTAATTTATGAGTTCCAATTCAAAATTATTCATCATGTCAACTATTTGTTAAAAAAAACAAGAAAGAAAGAAAGAAAATCAACATGTGATAGTTCTTTGAAATGATCGGGTCACGTTGATGGGTTGGTGGACTCGTCAGGTTTTCCATATCCCCACGGATTTTTGCTAGCCCAATTCCATTGATCCCGACACATCTCTTCAATCCCATACTTTGCCCTGCAAATCATAACTCGTCGAGTTCATTTTCAATTGAAAACGGATTACGTTCACTAAAACTCTCATGGAAAAAAAAACTGTAAAAATGGCAATACATCAAAGTACCAAAAAAAGTTTTTGGTAAGGTCAATGCTATTGCTACGTACTTCCAATTGAGTTCTTTCTCTGCTTTGCTAGTAGATGCATAAACAGTTTCGCAATCACCAGGTCGTCTTCCAGCCATAACCAGAGGGATTTTCTGGAAGGACTCAAATGACATACTCAGAAGCAGAAGCTGATAGAAGTATGTAAGTAAAGAAAAATAGCAGGTGGAATCTTTTATTTGTCTTCCCTTTTTTTATATCGTCACGAGGAATCATTTGTCTAATATCCTATTTTGGTGTCAAATGTCAATTGATGTAAACATCATTCAGATTTGATGTCGAAGGTGAATTATTTATATAAGTTCGAAGATACGGATTGATCAGTACCTTTCCGGAAGCCTTCTCAAATGCTGTTACCATTTCCAAGACAGATGTACCCTTACCAGTTCCCAAATTATAGACTTGGCAACCTGCTGGTTCAAAAATTCTTCATGACTACAAAGATAGAACTGAAATGCATTTGTCTAGTGTAGCATAATTCAGGGCTACTCAGAACATTACATAGATGAACAAGAGAAAGCAAGATTGTGAAGTACTACACGACAATTTTAATCAATATTACTGCAACATTTCATTTTCTTTTCTTCTACGAACGTCAGACTTTAATTATTAATGTCTAGGCCTTTTTTTCTCTTTCGATGAGGTGGTGTATAACGGAAAAGTTTTTATTGATAAAGTACAGAAGCATATAATTGGTTGTTTAAAACTAAAATGGAAAAAATTGTGCAAAGGAATTTTCCAAATTCATTCACCTGTGTTACTACCCTGAAATAGCTTCTCTACGGCTGCAATATGTCCATCTGCTAAATCAACAACATGAATGTAATCCCTCACCTGAAATTAAGGAAGAAAATTTGTAAGCAAGCAACCACAATCACCTACTTAAGTGCCAAAACAATTTGCTTACTAATCTTAAAGTTTAATACAAATGTTATTCAGTACTATTAATAGAACAATTCTCTGTTGGAGTAGGCAAATCGTCTTTCCTCTCCCTCAAAATAAGGGTTTCTTTGTCAAAACTAGAAAACTCCGCATGCACATAACAAAATGATGGGACTTCTTGAGATGTGCTTGCTTTTTTGTCTGGGAACCTGGATTCATACATTTCTAAATAAAAATTGTTTTTCAAAGCTTAAAGGAACTTTATTGATCCAGTCACGAAACGAGGTGGATTCCAAGAGCACACGTGATCTCCTGAGGATCATGAACTGTTGGGGCCCTGCGATCTGTAAGAAAGAGATCGTTAGAACCCACCGGAAAAAGTCCCCGGCAAGACACTCTGACGGTTAAGTCAGTCCTCGGTAGTGGAAAGCAGCGAAAGCAATAGAACAGTAGCAAAAATACTATTGCACTTACTTGGGAGACGAGGAGTGGAGAAGCTTATATAGCCGGGGAAGTTGACAGCTTCTGCCCTGTCTGCCACCTGTTTGTCGTATATGAGGATAGGGTAATGCATGGCCAGGGTGGCAGGGTATTGTGTCGCATACCGAAATAAGGAAATGGGCACTGTCAACTTAAGGGCGAGCGCCGTCAGGCGCCGCTAAGCCTGACACTGTCGTAGGTGAGTGTAGTACGGGATGCCAAGATATGGCAGGGAGATCATGGCGTCAGCGAGATACTCGCGATTCGGGCCTGAACGATGTCAGAGTTGCGCCAACCCCGTACTTCTTCTGCTAGTCCTGTGTCAGGGAGTGGGGGTTCCTGTGGATCACGATAAAACCTCGAATGCTAGCGCTGATTGGCGACTTGGTACCGACGGGCGACTTATAGTATTGGTGCCGACTGAGGCTTATAGTATTGGTGCCGACTGATGGCTTATAGTATTGGTGCTGATTGAGGGCTTATAGTATTGGTGCCAACTGAGGGCTGGGCATGAACTCGGGCCCAAGGGCCACTGTTACCGAGAGTAACTATGCTTCCCCAGTCAGGGTGTGTCTGAGTTGCATGTCTGAGTGGCAATACCCCGTCTGGGTCCAAAGTGAATCGGCTGAAGGCTCGGCACCCTCGCCGCTCGACTCTTCACTAAAAGGGAACTTTGGGGCGCCGGCCGAGCTTCTTCTGACTCGGATCCACGCCTTCGTGAAACCTTGGGGCCTAGTCATCTAGTGACTCAAGAATTATTCCCCGGTCTGGGCTGAATCAGCTGCTTGAACTACCCCATTTGCCCATTTGATGGGGCCACGGAGGCTATTGACCCAGGCTCCGCTGACGAGGTGCTAGGAGGGTCGGCCTACCCCTCTCGCGAGATGGGCCAGGCCCATAAACCTCGGCCGGGATCATAAGAATCCCCCTCGAGTCTAGTCGAAGGAGGCGCAGAGCCCGACTGACTGGACTATCATTCTTGCTCAAGCCTAACGCATCTGAGTGGTTCGCTGTCGTGGCTGATTTCCCCAGTCGACCACGCATCAGCGGTTCACCTGTCCGGCGTATATTCCCATCACTTGTCTCTTCGATTTTCCCTCTCACTCCCGCCGAATCATCCCGTATCTTTCCTTAATGGTCGTTTGATTGCCTGGGCCACGTGTTCGCGGACCATTCATCTCCCGGGCAACGATGAGTCTGCCGCCCGCCTCTGCAAATGCCCGATTTGCACGTGTGTCTTGTCTCTTCAATACCTGCCTCGGGCTCGATCGGACGGTTCTGGCTCGATCCTGCCTTTTTCTAGTCTGTCATCGGACGACCAACGTCGCTCTCCGGACCCTATAAATAGGCCTTTTACCCCTCCGTTTTTACCATCACCTTTTCATCTTCTGCCCCGAATTACTGCTGCTTCGAGCTATGCTAGGGTTCCGACGAGTCCACCCTCCGACCTTCTTCCCCGACAGTTTCCAACTTTCGATTAGTTTCCCTGCCTTCCCACTTTTCTCATGGAGTCCTCTTCTTCAAACCCCGAGCGGTGGTATTCTACCCTGGTGACCGACTTCCATTTTCACGACCTCGACCAACTCCAGTTGGAGTATTACATCCCATCTGACCACCAACTGCGTTTGCCAGGCCCAACCGACCGACCTGACTCTGCCCCCTCCGGTTTCATTACATTGTCCCGAGACCACCTACAAGCCGATCTCCATTTCCCCATCCATCCTTTCATTTCTTCTATCTGCACATATTTCCGCATACCCTTATCTCAATTGGCCCCGAACGCCATCCGTCTGATGTGCGGCTCGGTTATCATATTCACCCTGTACCGGGTACCCCTTCGACCCGAGATCTTCCACTTTTTCTACTACCCCAATAAACAAGAGCCGGGCGATTTCTTCTTTCAAGCCCGAGCTAAAACCTCTTTCTTAGCAAAGCTTTCGTCCTCCAATAAATGCTGGAAGGAGTGTTACTTTTTTGTTAAGCCTACCCCGACCCCGAGCTGGCCCACAGCCTGGGTCGAGGATCTTCCTTCCTCCCCTCCTCTCTCCAAAAACTATCGCACCTCCGCGGCCTACCAGTCGGCGCTGTCCAAGCTCGGCGGTAGACACTTCTTGTCCTTGGTTAAGTCATCCTTTTTACCATTTGATGGCATCCCCTTGCCATCCTTGGACTTCTCCTTCTTGCCATGATTGTATGCTTCCCCAACATACTTCTTTTTGTTGGCATTGGAGACCTTAGACCGATAACCCAAACCCGATCTATCATAGTTGGGTTTTAAACTACCCAACACCATATCTAGACCCTTAGATCCAACTTGAACCTTTCTAGGGTCTTTTTCAATGTATCAAGCCTTGCCCTCAAGGCTTGATTTTCCCTTTCCAAGTTTCTAACCTTAGTGTCTATATGTCCACTTTGGACATTCCTAGACCTATCCATTTTTCTAGGTACATTCCTCCCCTTCTTGAGATTTTTGCCTTGATCCTTAGGTCTAGAGGTCTTGAATTTTTCATGATGCATGGTATTCCTAGATTTTTGATCTACAATGTAAACCATACTCCTATCATGATATTTAAATCCTAAGTTATGTATTGGAGACCCTAACTTAAACGTATTGGAGACCAAACACACCTTTGCGGGAAATCCTAGGTTTAGGGGGAGCTGAGATTAAGGGGGAGCATGGTTGCTCCATTCTTGGCGTAAGGGGAACCTTGGAGAGGTTCTTAAAAAGCCTTTGTAAGTCCAATGTAAGGGGAGCTTGGGAGAAGCTTTAAAAAGCCCGGATTTGGGAAATTCCTAACTTGGAGGGTTAGGTGTGAAAAAGTCTAACTTGGAGGGTTAGGTGTGGGGATCCTTGGGATAGGTTTTAAAAAACCCGTTTCGAAAAATTCCTAACTTGAAGGGTTAAGTGTGGGATGTCTTGGGATAGGATCCATGCATTGCATATGCATTGGCGGTGTAAGTCTAAGATGGAGTCTTGGCAACGTAAGCCCAGTTGATTGTTTAGCATTGTTTTTGCTATTCTATATTATTTGTTTTCCCTAACTTAAACATATTTTTTGTTGGCATTGGAGACCTTAGACCGATAACCCAAACCCGATCTATCATAGTTGGGTTTTAAACTACCCAACACTATATCTAGACCCTTAGATCCAACCTTGAACCTTTCTAGGGTCTTTTCCAATGTATCAAGCCTTGCCCTCAAGGCTTGATTTTCCCTTTCCAAGTTTCTAACTTTAGTGTTCATATGTCCACTTTGGACATTCCTAGACCTATCCATTTTTCTAGGCACATTCCTCCCTTTCTTGGGATTTTTGCCTTGATCCTTAGGTCTAGAGGTCTTGAATTTTTCATGATGCATGATTTTCCTAGATTTTTGATCTACAATGCAAACCATACTCCTATCATGATATTTAAATCCTAAGTTATGCATGGGTAAATGATTTACACTATTTTTAGCATGCATGAATGAGCAATTTGCACTATTTTTAGTATGCATAGAGGAACTTGAATTTGAATTACATTTAAATTTAAGATTAGGGATTATTCCCTTACCTTTGTAGTTCCTCTTGATGTGAGCTTCTTCTCTTCCTCCTTTCTTCTTTCTCCCATCTTCTCAAGTGTTCCAATTTCTTTAACTCTCCTTTTCTTGGACACTTGGTGTGGTAGTGCCCTAGTTCTCCACATGTGAAGCATCGGATTTTCTTTTTCTTTTCTTGGGCTTCTCCATTTCTACAACTCATGTTAGATTTAACCAGAATTGAAATGTGTGTAGAGTATACCTCCTTTTTCTTACCATTTGGACACTTATCCTTGTAGTGTCCCTTTTCATTGCACCCAAAGCATGTGATATGGTTCTTTTTCCTTGCTTTGGTCGAGGTAGAGGCTAGGTTGACTTCTTTTCAACCTTGGATGAAGTAGATGCTTCCTCTTGTTCCGGCATTGATGAGGGTCTCTCCTCCCCCTCAATTCTTGAGATTGATACTTCCTCTTCTTCTCTCGAGGAAATTGATGATTTTTCACTTACTTCTTCTATGTCACTTGAAGACATTGACACTTCCTTTTCCTTTTCTTCTTCTTGACCCGTTTGACTTATCTCCTTAGGCTCTTGAGTTTGTGTAAGAGTCTCATGATATCTTTTCAACTCATTTCATAATTCATATGCATTTTCATATTTGCCTACACAACTCAAAACATTGTTAGGCAAAAGATTAACTAAAGTTGCAATTACCTTTTCGTTTGCCTTGAATTGATTTTGTTGTTCTTGATTCCAATATCTAGGTCTAAACCTCTTCCCATGCTTATCCTTTGGAATCTCGAAGGGCTCTTCATCTGCAATCCTAAGGTCCCACTCCATTCCGAACCATGTCTCTATCTTTGCTTTCCAATAGCCGAAATCCTCATGGTCGTAGGCCGGTGGAGTGTAGATGTCATTCTCAAATTTGTCTTCCATTTTCTTCTCCTCTAGCATGTGCTCTCTCGGCGATTAGTCCAATCAAGAGCGGTCCTAGCTCTGATACCACTTGTTAGATCGATTCGGTTCGCTAGAGGGGGTGAATAGCATTTTTCAGCTTCTTCTTCCTACGTTGTTAGTTGCGCAAGCGGAAATACAATAAAACAATAAACTAACAACACGAACAATGCTAACAAACTAGATTTACTTGGTATCCACCCCTAAGGGTGACTAATCCAAGAATCTGTCGGTGGATCACTCCCCGGATAACCTCCGGCTAGCCCTCGTCGCTCCTTGTGGGTGGAGAAACCTCACCACAACACTTTGACAAGACCTGTGCACCAAGACTACTATTTTGCCTTTAACCAAGATAAAATTCGTCAAGAGTTTTAGCCACCACGAAGTCCTCTTTTAATAGAACTAAGTCTGAAACCCTCGCCACCAGTCGACTGCTTCCAGTGCAGTCGACTGGTGCCACTGAAAATCGACCGTTGCAACCCCAACGTTCGAATTTTCAGCCAACTCACCAGCCGGTACCAATTGACTGCTCCCAAAGTAGTCGACTGGTCCAGAGCTGCATGCCTTCTGTGAGTTTTATCAGTCGACTGCCCAACTCACACACCTAGGGTTTCCCTTCTCGAGTACACTTCTCTCAGCACTCTAACCCTAGGATTTTCCGAGTACAATCACACAACACTCGTACCCTCACGACTCGACTGACTCCTCATTAGCAGCCTCGACTATTGCCTTCGCGCCCTCTTCATCTTCGGCTCCCGTCCCTCGGATGCACGCAAGCCTCCAGCTTGCCTCCATGCCATCCTTCACGCATGCCTCGAAGTCCGCACCCCTCAACTCATCGTCCCTGCTCTACCAAGGTCCCTCGGGTGCATACAAGCCTCCAGCTTGTCTCCATGCCACCCTTCACCGTACTGAGGCCGTCCAGCTAAGTCCATATGTGTAACCTGTATAACTTGCACACTCACATACACATATTAGTACACAAGGGTAAACCTAACTTAAATCCTTTGCCCAAACATCAAAACTCATGGTCACTCCGGACCATAGATTGCCTCAACAGTTTTCTCTCTGGATTATCCTCATCATAAGCCCTTCGTCGGTCCGACTCACACCCGACCTCGACCGGCACCACGGCCTCGCTTCCATAGACCAGCTGGAAGGGTGTGTGGCCCGTGGTTTCTTTAGGGTGTGGTTCGCAGAGCCCACAAGACACTCGGCAACTCATCTACCCAAGTTTCTCCTGCATGATCTAGCTTAGTCTTCAATCCTCTCAGGATCTCTCGGTTGGCCACTTCTGCTTGGCCATTACTGTTGGGACCAGGTGCATGTCGACAAGGATACGAGTTCGTAAAATTTAAAATTTTTACGTGCAGCGGAAGAGTTTGCATAAAATAATTTCCTAAATTATTTTAACTTCGTATCTAGCATGCAATCTTATGGTGTGTTGACATAATCATAAAATAAAACTTTGCGGAAAAGTAAACTAATGTACTAAGTACCTCTCGTAACTCGAAGTAAGGGACGAGATCCAACCGTAGCGTCCCTTGGAAGCTCCGCCTCTATTCGCGTCCACGCCGAGTTCTCTTCGGGATGACTTCACAAAGTCACGAGTTTTGTGCCGACGAGAACTACTAGATTCTCGGAAGGCACAACTAGAAGAATAAGAGAAATAATGGAAAAACTAACCAACGAAGTAACGGAATCGAATTCCGGGAAGAGAGGAATCGCTATCCGCTTCTTCTTCTTCGTGTTCGGGTTCTCCTTCTTCTTTAATGCTCACGGCACCACCTCCTTGGTTGTGGTTGGGTGCCGGCCCTAGAAGAGCTAGGGTGCGCCGGCCCTAAGGGAGGAAGAAGAGAAGGAGGAGAGGAGAGATTACGAGAGAGAGAGAGAGAGAGAGAGAGAGAATTCTTAATCTTTTAATTGATAGGAATAAGGGCTAGCCTTTGGTTCCTTTATATAGTAGTAACTCCTTTGCTAAGTCTCCCTCTAAACCGAATTAACGGAATTGGTTATAAGAAATTTATCTTATAAATTTTCTTATTAATTATTCCGTTTAAACCAAGTTTTATTATAAACTAATTTATAATAAAACTAATTCTTCTTCTCTTTAAATTATGGAATAAATTTTTATAAGAAATTTATAAACTTTCTTATTATGGAAAAATCAATTCATAATTGATTTTATAAAATTAAAATAAACCAATTCGTGGATTATTTTAATCTTCCAAAAAAGAATAAATTTCTATAAATTTTATTTATATAAATTTCTTTATACAAATTTATTTATCCATAATTTATAAAATAAATCACACTAGATTTATTTTATTAATTAAACCAATTAAATTGGTTTTTCTCCTCTTATTTGGCCGGCCACCAAAGAGGGTTTAACACCCTCTTTGGCCGGCCAAAACCAACCCAATAAACCGCGAATTAAACTCATTTAATTCGCCCAAAAAGCCTTCAAAAGACTTAGCCATTTTTGGCTTCCATTGCGCCTCTGACTAACTCAGATTCGACTCGTTTCTCTTGATCGGAAAATCCAATTTTCAACTCGTTTTAAATCCCTCGGATTACTCGTATTGCGTGTGACTAAATAGGCTTTCGATTTATGTTGGCCGTCTATAATTAACCCATTAATTATAGAACGATCATGAGTGGCACCTAGTAGTACATCATGATCCCCAATTAATCGAAAGATCAACGGTTTGACCTCAGAAGAAATTATTCTGAAACCCTTCAGCTGCTCTAATGAATCGTGCCTCATTCCCTTCACCACCTTATACCCACTTGGTTCAGGACACGGTCTATGGTGTCAGTCCCCACTAGGCTGACTACGTCACACCTAGCCCAAGCAGTGTCTTCCTCGTCCTTTGGATTTCTAATTACTCTCATGTATTTAAGAGACTCGCACTCTTGACATGATATGCTCTGGCCAGAGGCTTTGAGTAACAATCCGACGATAGGCCTGGGTATACATCTCCTCGCAAGGAGTGGTGAATCCTTTGTAGGCTGTTCAAACATCTTCAGGCACTTCGGCTTATACCCGATCATCCTGGGTCCACACCTCCTTGGAGATGCTTGCTTAAGATGTCAAAGTATAAGTCTCCATGACCAAGATGACTTGAACACCGCAAGTCAAAGGAACATCGCACTTAAGCCGCAGTAAGATCTTCATTGACATATCTACATGTAGATTCCCATATGAAGTCTTACAGCTAGTCACTCCAATGAACTAGTTCCCTTAACTAGCATCCATGTTTATCTCCGGACATCCCAATGTCACCAGCTAGTGAGAATCAGCTGATTAGAGAATAACCCATGCTAGTCTCAACAGAATTGATAGTGTCCGTTTTTATCAATTCATCGACTAGGGATAATTTCAATACTTCACAATTGCACATTAGAGATAATCACTAGTTGTGATCCCATCACAAATTCTCTTATGCTGTGAGTTGTATTGCGGACATTCAGTAGATGAGTTTAAGATCCCAATCAAATACACAAAACATGTATACTCAAATAGTGAATTATCATTTATTAAAATAAATGTTTACATCATAAGGCGATTGCCTTAGGACACTTCACTCATATCACTAACAATTACTCTGTGGGTACGCCATAGAGGTGAAAGCCTGCTGAATGCTATAAGCCGAGCACCATTCTTGTATCTTCCGCCCCTGGAATTGCCTTTCATTGTCCGAGACAAGCTTATGAGGAATTCCATACCGACATAAGTTGTTTTGCCACAGGAACTTGATCACGGCCTGCTCGGTGATACACGCCAGGGCCTCCGCTTCTATCCACTTGGAAAAATAATCAATGACCACTAGCAGGAACCGCTTCTGAGCTACGGCGGTTGAGAATGGACCCACGGTATCCATGCCCCATTGATCAAAGGGGCAGGAGACTGCTGATGCCTTCATCATCTCCATGGTCTGGTGAGGAAGACACTGGTGCTTCTGGCAGGACAAGCAGGTAGAGACCATCTTGTCCGCATCCTTCTGTAGGGTCGACCAGTAATATCCGGCCAGCAATGCTTTTCGGGCCACAGCCCGAGCTCCGCGCGTGACTTCCACAGACTCCCATGTGGATCTCTCGCAGCACGTAATCAGCATCTTCCTCGCCCAGGCATTTGAGTAGAGGTTGGGCGAAGGACCTCTTGTATAGCACATCTTCGACCATTGAATATTGGATTGCCCGCTTTCTAAGCAATTTGCCTTCTTCTTGGTCGGCTGGGATGACTCCTTCCGTCAGGTAGGCGATGAGAGGTGTTCTCCAATCTGACCCCAGCTCCAGCTCGACCTGCCGTTCTATATGCATGATCATCAATGTCGACCCGCCCGGTTGAGGAAGTACCCAAGAGCCGACAGAGCTGACGACCTTAGCCAACTCATCTGCCCTTAGGTTACTTTCCCTGGGGATCTTCTGTATCTGCACCTCCTGAAATTCGGCCTTTAACTTCTCGTAGGCTTCCACGAAGGCTTGCAGTTGGTCGCTATTGACTTCAAACCGATCGGCGACCTGCTAAGAGTCGGAGTAGAGTATTACCCGGGCGGCTCCCACGTGCTTGGCCGGTTACAACCCAGCTATGAGGGCTTCATATTCAGCTTCGTTGTTAGTGGCTCGGTACTCCAGTCAAACAGATAAGTGCAATTGCTCCCCCTTCGGGGAGACCATCAAGATGCCGATTTCGGTGCCTACTGGGCCGACGAGCCTTCCACATAAACTTGCCATGCTTCTTCAGACTCTTCTGAATGTAACTCACTTAAGAAATCCACTAATACTTGTGCTTTGATGGCGGGACGAGTCTGGTATTGAGTGTCGTATTCACTTAATTCAGTGGTCTATTTGATCAGTCGGCCTAATGCTTCTGAATTGGAGGCTACCCGACCCAGGTTGCTGTTGGTCAGGACCACGATGGGGTGCGCCAGAAAATAAAGCCGAAGCCTCCGAGCACCTAACAATAGTACATACGTCAACTTCTCGAGTGTCGTATATCGGCACTCGGCTCCTTTTAGTAGATGGGCAAAAAAATACATCGGATTTTGCTCATCCCCCTCCTGCTTGACCAAAACCAGGCTAACCAAATCAGCCGAGGCAACTAAGTACACAGACAACACTTCCCCGACCTCGGGCTTGGTTAACACTGGTAACTCGGCAAGGTATGCCTTCAACTCCTTGAACGCCTTATCACAGTCGGCATCTCATTGAAACTTGGTGGCTCGGCGAAGGGTCTTGAAAAACGGTAGTCCTCGCTTGGCCGACCGGGAGATGAACCTGGACAGGGCTGTGATCCGTCCAGTGAGTCGTTGCGCTTCCCGAAGGTTCCTCGGCGGAGGCATATCCAGCAGGGCCTTGACTTTGCTCGGATTGGCGTCGATGCCCCTCTTGGTCACTATGTACTCGAGGAATTTTTCGCTCCGAGCTCCAAAAAGACACTTAGCGAGGTTCAGCTTGAGCCCATACCTGCGCAAAGTTTGTCAAGTTTCCTCCACATCAACTATCAGGTCTTCCGCTCAGTCGGACTTGATCAGAATGTCGTCCACGTATACTTCAATATTCCGGGCAATCTGTGCCCAGAAGACCATGTTCATCATCCGCTGATAGGTAGCCCCGACGTTCTTCAGCCCAAACGACATAACTGTATAGCAGTAGGTGCCGTCAGCGGTGATGAAGCTAACCTTCTCTTGGTCTTCAGCAGCCAAGGGTACATGATGATACCCTTGATATGCGTCCAGCATGGAGATGAGCTCGTTGCCGGCCGTCGAGTCGACCATCTGGTCGATTCGGGGTAGGGGATAACAGTCCTTCGGGCAGGCCCGGTTGAGGTCCCGGATGTCGATGCAGACTTTCCACTTATTATCGGGCTTGGCCACCAATACTACTTTGGCTAGCCAAGCCGGGAACTGGACCTCCCGAATGTGACCGGCTTCCAGTAGCTTCTCAATCTTGGCCCGGATCACTTTATTTTGCTCGGTGCTGAAGTTTCACTTTCTCTGCTTGATCGGCCGAGCGTTGGGATATATATGGAGGTGGTGCTCTGCTACCTCCGGTCGGACGCCCTTCAGCTCCTTGACCGACCAAGCGAACACATCCTGGTTCCGAGCCAAGCATTCCAGCAGGGGCTCCTTCAGCTCGTTTGGCAACCCGGCAGCGATCTTGACTCGGGTTTCTTCCCGATCGGGAAGTAGCTGTACCTCCTCCTTGTTATCACGTAGTTCGGCCCACGGAGAAGCCTGGACTATGTTGCAGTTCGAGAAGGGGCGAGGGGCCTTCTGGCTCTCCACCTGGACGTCATCTACGTAACATCTCCGGGCTACCCTCTGGTCTCCTCTGACCTCTCCTACCTTGTCGCCAACAGGGAACTTGATCTTGAGGTAGCAGGCGAAAGTGACGACTCTGAACTCATTGAGGGTCGGTCGACCCAAAATAGCGTTGTAGGCCGAGGGAGCATCTACTATTAGGAAGGTGGACCATCTGGTCCTCTTCAGCGGCTCCTTGCCTAAGAAAATGGCCAAACGGATCTGGCCGATAGGTTGTACCTGGTTCCCCGTGAATCCAAATAGCAGGGTAGCTACCAACTCCAGTTGGGACATCTCGATCTGCAGCTGGTCGAATGCTTTTTTGTACAGTACATTGACCGAGCTGCCCGTGTCCACGATGGTTCGATGGACCTAGTAGTTGGCAATGACGGCGGTGATGACCAATACGTCATCATGCGGGACTTCCAGCCCCTGTAGATCTTGGGGGCCAAAGCTGATTTGAGGCCCCTGGGCTTAGGCGGCACTTGTGTCGACCTGATGAATTTCCAAACGGCGCACCTGTGCCTTCTGTGCCCGATTGGAGTCTCCCCCGGTCGGTCCACCCGAGATGACGTGTACTCCTCCTCGGACGGCATTCTGCCGGTTGACCTGCTCTTCATCCATTTCCTCGGTCTCGACTTGGTCCTCCGATGGAAACATATTGCGAGCGACCGGAGGATTTCTTCGAGGCTCCTCCGATGCTGGGGCCACGACCTGGCCTCCTCGACCAGAGCCACGCCCGGGAGATGCTTGTCGCCCACGCCCTCGGGGAGCAGGAGCCCAACCTCTGCCAGCTTGTCGGCACTCCTCGGTGGTGTGGGTGTGGGTCTGGTGGAACGCGCAGTATGACCTCCAGCGGGCCGGTAGGCACCCCTGGGCCACTTACTTCACGTGGCGTCGCTTCATTCCCGCTTGGTCGATGGGTCCACGCGGGCTGTGGATGGGCCCGCCCGGGGATTTGTTGCTCTGGGCAGGGTTGGGAGCCGTCATGTTGACCAACTCTTTCTTTCGGGCGGCTTGCGCCTCCTCCACGTTTATATATTTGACAGCCTTTCCCAGTAGGCTGTCGAAGTCCTTCGGGGGATTCCTGATCAGTGAGCAGAAAAAGTCTCCCTCTTGTAGTCCTTGGGAGAACGCACTGACCATGGCCTCAGGTGTGGCTGTTGGCATGTCCAGTGCCACTCCATTGAATCTTTCGATGTAGGCCCGGAGAGAATCGTTTGGGCCCTGCTTTAACGCGAATAGGTTGAGACTAATTTTGTGGTGCCTCCGACTGCTGGCGAAATGTTGGAGGAAGACCCTCCGGAGCTCCTCAAAGCTCGTTACCGACTCATTGGGGAGTTGGTCGAACCATCTCTGGGTTAGGCCCGTGAGGGTCGTTAGGAAGGCTCGGCACTTGACGCCCTCCGGGTATTGGTGGAGCAGGGCAACACTCTCGAATTTCATCAAGTGCTCCTCTGGGTCGGTAGTCCCCGCGTATTTGGGGATTGTGAAGAAGCGGAGATTTCGGGGAACTGGATCTTCCAAGATCCAGGAAGAAAAGGGGTTGCGTACCAGGGTGGCCAGAGAGGGATCGACAGGAGCTTTTCCCTTTTCAGGTCGCGGCCCATGCATCTAATTGGAGGCCGATACCTTGACCGACATCGAGTCGGCTTCGTCGTCCCGACCCCGAAAGAAAACTCCGGGGAAGGGAGCAGAACCGCCCTCAGGTCGGACCGGCCTTCCTCGACCTCCCGACTGTCAGCGCGCTATCAGCTCGTGGAATCTGGGCGCCTGGCTGCTGACCTACGAATGCCTCTGCGGTGTCTTCTGGGCTCGGGCGGCCATCAAGAGCTCGTACTCCTCAGGTGTGATAGTCATCATGACTCGGTTGGGATCTTCCGTTGATCACTTTCCGATCAAGCGAACGTCCCTCCTTTTAGCGCCAAATTTGATCCTGTCGCGAAGCGAGGTGGACTCCCAAGAGCACACGCAGTCTCCTGAAGATCACGAACTGCTGGGGCCGATTGCAATCTGCGAGGAAGTGACCGTTAGAACCCACCAGGAAAAGTCCCTGGCAAGACACTCCGACGGTCAAGTCAGTCCCCGATGGTAGAAGAGCACCAAAAGCAATAGAACAGTAGCGAAAGCACTATTGCGCGTACCTGGGAGACAAGGAGTGGAGAAGCTTATATAGCTGGGGAAGCTGACAGCTTCTGCCTCGTCTGCCACCTGTTTGTCGTATATGAGGACAGGGTAAGACATGACCAGGGTGACAGGGTATTGTGTCGCATACCGGAATAAGAAAAAAACACTGTCAACTTAAGGGCGAGCGTCGTCAGGCGCCGCTCGACCTGACACAGCCGTATGCAAGCATAGTATGGGGTGCCATGATATGGCAGGGAGATCATGGTGTCAGCGGGATACTTGCGATTCGGGCTTGAACGATGTCAGAGCTGCGCCGACCCCGTACTTCTTCTGCTAGTCCTGTGTCAGGGAGTGGGGGTTCCTGTGGATCATGACAAAACCTCGAATGCTAGTGCTGATTGTCGACTTAGTACCGACGGGCGGCTTATAGTATTGGTGCCGACTGAGGGCTTATAGTATTGGTACCGACTGGCGGCTTATAGTATTGGTGTCGATTGAGGGTTGGGCATGAACTCGGGCCCAAGGGCCACTGTTATCGAGAGTAACTATGCATCCCGAGTCAGGGTGTGTCTGAGTGGCAATACCCCGTCTGGGTCCAAAGTGAATCAGCTGAAGGCTCGGTGTTGAGGCAATCTGTGGTCCGGAGTGACCATGTGTTTTGATGTTTGGGCAAAGGGTTTAAGTTAGAGTTTGTTGTTGGACTAACATATCTATGTAAGTGTGCAGGTTTGCAGGTACACATGGACTTGGTTGATGTCTTCAGGTGAAGGGTGGCATGGAGGCAAGCTAGAGGCTTGCGTGCGCATCCAAGGGACCGTGGATAGCAAGGACGATGAACCGAGGGACGCAGACTTCGAGGCGTACGTGAAGGATGACATGGAGGCAATCTGGAGACTTGCGTGCGCATTCGAGGGACGAGGGCCGAAGATGAAGAGGGCGTGAAGGCAACAGTCGAGGTTGCTGGTAAAGAGTCGACCAGGTTGTGAGGGTCCTAGTGTGAGTAGTTGTACTCGGAACTAAGCTGAGAGGGTTCGAGTGCGGAGTGAAATGTACTCGGTGAGTGTAACCCTAGGCTTAGTTAAGGGACCAGTCGACTGCTGATAACCGTTTTTGTCGCGTTACGATTTCAAATACAATTTAAGTACCGAATTCCTCTAAACTAATGTAGCATAGAGTAACTCGGGTCGTCTCCCAACGAATGTAGTTGGTGCAAGATAATTCTCAAGATCGTATTTTATTGCTTGTGGGTTTTTTATATCAAACTGGGGTTTGATTTGAACATTAATACTACGAACAGAAATAGAAAAACAAATATGAAATCTAGTTTTACCGAAGTGAAAGACAGTGCAGGTAATGAATCTAACCTCACTAAACTATACTTGCAAGAGAATTAAAAGAAACATAAGGTAAAGCATTTAGGGAACTGAACATAAATGAAACCTAACCTAATTGCATCAAACTGAATCCATTAATGAAAATCTACAATAGGAAAGCAATTAAACTAATGAAGCAATTAATGAAAATCCATCAACTGAACCTAAAGCAATTAAACTAATGAAACATTACAAAAATCTACGATAAGAAAAATTCAAATTAGAATCCATTAATGAAAGAGGCAATTCATCAAACACATGATGAGCATGGATTAAAATGATAAAGGTGCGTGCCATTTGAATTGAGGAAGTTCATCAAATACAAGATTCAACAGCTATCTCAAACACACATAACATTCAAATTAAACCAATTCAATTCTGATGAAGCTGCTGCTGATAGGAAGCTGTGAAGGGCTACTGGAAAAATGGAACTGCTGTGAAAGAAGCTACGGAAACTCAATTGCTGTGAAGGAAATTGAAGCTGCTGCTGATAGGAAAATGAAGCTACTGCTCGAACTGATGAGGAATTCTGCTGCGAAGAACTCTGTGAAGAGGCTGGAATTTGAACACACAATTTGAAACACACAAATTCAAATTTGATACTGCTGTAGAAAAAATTGGAATTGAACTAAAGGCTGGAATTGAAACAAAACTACCGAAATTGATGAAATTCTGCTGGAATTGAAACTGTGAAAGAAGTAGACTATGAAGAAACTATTGCTGTAATGAAATTGCGGTGAAGACAATTGCTGCAAAGAAAAACAGAAGAAAGAAATGCAGTAAAAATTTTGATCGCCGGCTTCGGGTGAAGGATGGTTGATCGTTTTCTCTCCGAACCCCGAAAGAGAAAACTGCGGTGAAGGAAATGGACGGCTTCTCTCCGAACCCCGAAAGAGAAAGTTGCGGTGGAGATGGATGGCTGCGACGGCTACGTTTGGCTGAAGCTCGGAACCCCCAAAGCCTAGCTTGTGGTCGCCGGTGATGAAAATGGAGGGAAGTTCTCTCCGAACCCCGAAAGAGAACCCGTGATCTCTTCTCTCCGAACCCCGAAAGAGAAAAGGTGGATGTGGATACCGGCCGGCGACGATGAAGGTGGATTGGCTCGCCGGCGGTGAAGGTGGATTTGATGAATCGCGTGTGTGTGATCCCCTCTGCCGATCGATGCCCTAGCTGTGCGTCGGCTCTCCCTTTTGTTTCCTGGCTGCGTGTGGTTTGGCTCAGCGGCTTGGGTTCAGTCAAACCTGAGTTCGGTCCAGCAGCTTGAGTTGAATCAGCTTCAGCAATTGGTTTTAGCCAAATTCGACCCTGGTTCAATCAGTGGTTCAGTCCTGGGTTCGGTTCAGTCAAGCCAAGCCAGTTGAGTTCAATCAATGGTTCAGTCCAGTCAGTTCACTTGATTCAGTCCAATCTAGCTCTTAGGTTCAGTCCTAGCTTGGGTTCAGTTAGCCTTGGTTCAGCCAGCCCAAACCAGAATTCACAGCTCAAAAGATAATTATCAATGGACGGCTGAGATTGATTTGGCTTCATCCAACGGTCGGATCTCTTCAGATCTGAACCAAACTCCACAGATCCCAATCAATGGTCCCGATCTACCTGTCCCCAGCTGGGATTGACCAGATTAGTGGCGGATGGTCCAGATCTTCCCTTTTCTTGAATGGATGGTCTAGAACATCTTGAGCTTGATCCAATGGTCAGATTACTTCTGATTTGGTTGAAATTTTCAGATCTTGATCTATACTCATGAGTGATTATATCTTGAACTCGGATTGACCAGAAGTTGACCGATAGCTCAGATCCAGCCGTTCCCTAGAATGGACGGCTCCTAATAATCCGATGCTTGATCCCTTTGATCTGGATCCAATGCTGACTCAAGTCTGACCCAATTTGATCCAGGTCCATGATCAATTGAAACCTATAAAATGATATTCAAATTTAGTGCCAAAAATATCCCAAATATACAAAGATTAGAATTAAAAGCCAAAATGAAGGGAATACATGAAACCTAATAAAATTGCAAACTTAAGCATATAAAATGTGGATCAAACATGGATTTTAGAGCCGAAAATAATCAACAAAATAATGGTTATCAACTGCCCTGGAAGCAATCGACTAGTAGCGGCTGGTGAGTTAGCAGAATTCGAACGTTGGGGCTGTCAATGGTCGAATCTGAGTGGGGGCAGTCGACTACCCTGGGAGCAGTCGACTGCAAGCGAGGGTTTCCAGCTTGAGTTCTATTTAAAGAGAACTCGATTTGGGCTGGAATTTTTGGCGAAATCTGCTTGGGTAGAGTAGATTAGTAGCCTTTGGTGCTCGGATATTGTCGAGGTGCTGTGGCGAGGTTTCTCCACCCACAAGAAGCGACAAGGGCTAGCCGGAGGTTATCCGGGGAGTGATCCACCGAAGGATTCTTAGATTAGTCTCCCTTTGGGGTGGATACCAAGTAAATCTCTCTTGTTAGCATTGATTACATTGTTAGTTTTTGTTTTATTGTATATTCCGCTTGCGCAACTAACCGTGTAGGAAGAAAGAGTTCGAAAAGTGCTATTCACCCCCTCTAGCAACCGGATTGATCTAACAAGTAGTATCAGAGCGAGGTCCGCTCTTGATTGGAATAACCGCCAAGGGAGCAAAGAAAGCTAGAGGGAAAATGATGGAAGACAAATTTGGGGATGACATCTACACTCCACCGCCCTACGACCATAAAGATTTCACATATTGGAAGACAAGAATAGAGACATGGTTTGGAATGGAGTAGAACCTTAGGATTGCGCTTGAAGAGCCCTTCGAAATTCCAAAGGATAAGCACGGGAAGAAGCTTAGGCCTAGATATTGGAATCAAGAGCAACAAGAACAAGCTAGGAAAAATGAAAAGGTAATTGATATATTAATTAATGTTTTGCCTAACCATGTTTTGAGTAGTGTAGGGGTATATAAGAATGCACATGATCTATGGAAAAAGATAAAAGAAATCCATAAAAACCCTACACGAGGTCAATTAGTGGAAGAGCCCGAGGAAGTGAGCTCAATAGCCTAAGAGGAGGAAGAAGAGAGTGAGAGATCATCCACTTCCTCAAGAGAAGAAGAAGAGGTCACCACCTCAAGAATTGAGGGGGAGGAGAGACCCACTTCCATACCGGAGCTAGAAGAAACTTTAACCTCCACCAAAGCAAAGAAAAAGGAACATATCACATGCTTTGGATGCAATGAAAAGGGACACTACAAGGACAAATGTCCACTAGGTAAAAAGGAGGTAAAATCTAAACTCATTTCAAGTTCCTTTAAATCTAACGTGGGTTGTAGGAATGGAAAAGCTCAAGAGAAGAAAAAGAAAATTAGATGTTTCAGGTGTGGTGAGCTAGGACACTACCACATGAAGTGCCCAAAGAGTGGAGAGCTCAAGAAAATGGAGCATCTAAGAAGATGGGAGAAGGAGGAGAGAAAGAAAAGAAGTTTACAATAAGGAGGAGCTCCAAAGGTAAGGGAGGTAATTCCTAACCTTAAGTTAAAATGTAATTCAATTTCAAGTTCCTCTATGCATGATAAAAATAGAGTTAATTATTCATCCATGCATGCTAGAATTAATTAAAATTATTTACTTGTGCATAACCATGGTTTTAAATATCGTGATAGGAATAGGGTTAACAAGGTAAATCAAAACCCTAGGAAAAGCATGCATCATGATCAATCCAAGACCTTAGGACCTAAGGATCGAGGCATTAACCCCAAGAAGGGGGGACACATGCCTAGAAAAATGGGTAGGTCTAGGAATGTCCAAAGTGGACATATGGACACTAATGTTAGAAACTTGGAAAGGGAAAATCAAGCCTTGAGGGCAAGATTTGATAAATTGAAAAAGACCCTAGAATGATTCAAGGTTGGATCTAGGGTTTAGACATGGTGTTGGGTAGTTTAAAACCCAATTATGATAGATCAGAGTTGGGATACCAGTCTAAGACCTCCAAGGCCAATGGAATGAAAAATGCTAGGGTAGCATATGGTTATGACAAGGAGGGAAAGCCCAAAAATAGCAAGGGGGTGCCATTCAAAGGAAAAGACAATGACTTAACCAAGGACAAGGTGTCCAAGATTAAGAAAGCTCGTTTTGTAGGCCAAGAATCGCCGGGGGCATACCGGTGTGGTCTAGTGTGGACTAAGAGCTCAAGGGGGAGCTTTAGAAGCCTTTGGGATCCATGGTAAATGGATCTCAAGAGATGGGTTCTCTAGTAAGTCTAGGTGGACTAGGAAATGTGCCAAAAAGGATTGGAAGACTAGGGCGAGTCTTAATCTTAGAGAATTGGCACATTAAAAGGAGAATTATGGAGAAAAGGAGGAAAATAGGATTATATTTGATAAAATTGAGGTTTAATGTGTGAATACCATATAATTCAATGATAGAAATGAATTATGATTAAGTATAAGAAGATACATTGAGGAGAAGTCAAAATTAGAACTTTTGGGAGAAGTTTAAATGATACAATTTAAGAGAAGTTCAGTTTCGTGTCAATCTTGGGATTTGGAGTACATTTGTTTGGAAACATATTTTTCCCAAGTAGACATAGGTTCCACTAATCTCTCCACGAAATTTCAGATTTTTTGGAGATTTATGGAATTATTTAGGGATTATTAAAATTGGGCTGAAAAATCTGAAATTCAGGTATCAGTTGACTTCCATGGGGGGCAGTGGACTGATCTTAGCCCAGAAACATTCTGTGAGTTTTGACAGTCGATTGCTCCAGGGGCAGTCGATTGATTCATTAGGGTTAGAGAGGAATGACATATTGGATAATAGGATATGACCTTAAAATCAAAATCCTTGATTATACTCCTTGAATTAAGGTTTGCCTCATGGTTTAATGGATTATATGAAATGAGACCATATGGATATCATGAAATTCAAGGAGGATTGATAAGTGGATATTTATCTAGGGTTAAGAGATAAGAAGAAGGGAGTTTTATCATATTAAGAATGCATAAGAAAAAGGAAAGTATTGAGGTCATTTCCATGTGTCAAATTATAATGGTTAGCCTTGACAAACACATGGAATTATAGATAGATTTCCAAGTTGATACAAAATGACTATTCTTGAGGAAATTAGAGGATGTACCAAAAGTCAAGCACATTTGATAATCTTCATGAAATCATATTTTTCTAGGATAGGGTATATCCTAGCAAATGTGCTTGCAAATTTTTAGATTTTTCTAGGTTTTCTAGGATTGTCTAGAGGGTTATAGGGTAGAAAACTTGGGTTGTTGAGTTAGGATTAACTTAACATGGGAAAATTCGAAGTTGAGTTGGGTAGAACTTGACTTGGTGTCATGGTGTTAAGTTGGGTAGAACTTCACCTAGGTAAATTGAAAGTTGGGAAAAGACATAGGTAAAGAGGTAGGTTGCCTCTTGTTTGCCCGAACTTTCATAGGAAATTTTTGGGTTTTGTGTCAAACTTGAGAATAGTGATAGATACATGGTTGAATGTATTTTTCTCAAGTAGGTATAGGTACCACAAAGTTCTCTACAAAATTTGGAAATTTTTGGAGATTTGTGGAATTTCTAGCGTATTTCTGAATTTGGCCAGAAAAACTGATTTTCAGAGTATCAGTCGATTGCCCCATGGGGCAGTCGATTGGTCAGGCTGGTGTGGGTATCCAGCAGCTGACTTGTGTCCAAATGATGAAAAACAAGTATATGGGAGGCTAGTACACTGTGTTTAGGATCATTAGGGATTAAAAGATTCAATAATTGAGATATTGTTGGAGTCTTTTTGATGTTAGGCAAAGGTGGAGAAGTGTTGGGTTTAATTTGGGAAACCAAACACACCTTTACCGGAAACCCTAGGTTTAGGGGGAGCTGAGATTAAGGGGGGAACATGATTGCTCCATTCTTGGCGTAAGGGGGACCTTGGAGAGGTTCTTAAAAAGCCTTTGTAAATCCAATATAGGGAGAGCCTTGGGATAGGTCTTAAAAATCCTATTTTGGTGAAAAAGTCCTAACTTGGAGGGTTAGGTGTGGGGAGCCTTGGGATAGGATTTAAAAAAGCCCATTTTCGGAAAATTCCTAACTTTGGGAAGTTAGGTGTGGGGATGCCTTGGGATAGGATCCTTGTTTGCATTGCATATGCATTGGCGGTGTAAGTCCAAGATGGAGTCTTGGCAACGTAAGTCCAGTTGGTTGTTTAGCAGTGTTATTGCTATTTATCACTATTTATTTTCCCTAACTTAAACGTATTGCCAAACATCAAAAAGGGAGAGATTGTTGAGGCAATCTGTGGTTCGGAGTGACCATGTGTTTTGATGTTTGGGCAAAGGGTTTAAGTTAGGGTTTGTTGTTGGAATAATATGTGTATGTAAGTGTGTATGTTTGCAGGTACACATGGACTTGGTTGATGTCTTCAGGTGAAGAGTGACATGGAGGCAAGTTGGAGGCTTGTGTGCGCATCTGAGGGACCGTGGATAACAAGGACGATGAGCCGAGGGACGCGGACTTCAAGGCGTATGTGAAGGATGACATGGAGGCAAGCTGGAGGCTTGCGTGCGCATTCGAGGGACGAGGGCTGAAGATGAAGAGGGCGTGAAGGTAACAGTCGAGGCTGCTGGTGAAGAGTCAGGTTGTGAGGGTCCTAGTATGAGTCGTTGTACTCGGGAACTAAGTTGAGAGGGTTCGAGTGCGGAGTGAAATGTACTCGGGGAGTGTAACCCTAGGGTTAGTTAAGGGACCAGTCGACTGCCCTGGGAGCAGTCGACTGGTAGCGGCTGGTGAGCTGGCAGAATTCGAGCGTTGAGGCTGTCAATGGTCGAATCTGAGTGGGGGCAGTTGAGCAGTCGACTGCCCTGGGAGCAGTCGACTGCCAGCGAGGGTTTCCAGCTTGAGTTCTATTTAAAGAGAACTCGGTTTTGGCTGAAATTTTTGGCAAAATCTGCTTGGGTAGAGTAGATTAGTAGCCTTTGGTGCTCAGATATTATCGAGGTGCTGTGGCGAGGTTTCTCCACTCACAAGGAGCGACAAGGGCTAGTCGGAGGTTATCCGGGGAGTGATCCACCGAATGATTCTTGGATTAGTCACCCTTCGGGGTGGATACCAAGTAAATCTCTCTTATTAGCATTGTTTACATTGTTAGTTTTTGTTTTATTGTATATTCTACTTGCGCAACTGACCGTGTAGGAAGAAAGAGTTCGAAAAGTGTTATTCACCCCCTCTAGCAACCGGATCAATCTAACACTCGGCACCCTCGCCGCTCGACACGCTCGCCGCTCGGCTCTTCACTGTAAGAGAACTTTGGGGTGCCGGTCGAGCTTCCTCTAACTCGGACCCACGCCTTCGTGAAACCTTGGGGCCTAGTCATCCAGTGACTCAAGAATTATTCTCCGGTCTGGGCTGAATCAGCCGCTTTAACTACCCATTGGCCCATTTAATGTGCCCACGGAGGCTTTTGACCCAGACCCCGCTGACGAGACGCTAGGAGGGCCGGCCTACCCCTCTCGCGAGATGGGCCAGGCCCATAAACCTGGGTCTGGATCAGTTATATTTCTTGCCAACAATAAGGATTTCTTGCCAAATTTTTAGTAAAACATCACTATCTTAGAAAATTTATTTCACTCCCATATAACAAGAGATCAGAATTGGTGAACAAGAAATAAATGCTTATAAAGAAGTTTTAATTTCCACTACCTCCTGTACCCTTTCTCAATATCACGGCGAACCAGGTTAAATTTATTAGTGGCGAACACGTATTCTGTATAAAACAGAAAGTTAAATGTTGCATACTTTTTCTACATTGGTGTGTGTGATCAGTTCTAGTTTTTCTCCCCCAAATTAGATATCTTTAAGTCATTTCGTATTAGATCCTGAGTGTTCATATGTTTATATGACGGAGAAAAATTTGCACTAGAACTGTTTTAAATGGAATCACTACTAGAATTTTTGCATTTAATAACACATAATTGACAACGATTTTTTGATAAAGTATTGTCGTATGTCAATTTAACAACAGTTTTAGTATTAACCGTTGTTGTTGTTGGTCTATATACGTAAAAAGACAACAGTAATAACAAAATGTTGTCGTATGTATACTCAACGACAACAGTTATAAAATAACTGTTGTCTATAGGCGGATTTACAACAACTGATGTGATAAACTGTTATCTATTATGACAATAGACAACAGTTATATTAAACTGTTGTTGTTGTATTGTTGTGCTGTTCAAGCAATAAACAAAATCAACGGTGGATATCCAACTGCAAAAAAACAACTGCAAAAAATCAACGGTGGAATCCTCATTCTCTTATTTTTCGATCCACGCCCGCCAAACTCCTAATCTTTTCTCTTCCACGCCCACCAACTACCCAAACCCCCGACCATTTCCGTTTCTCTCACACAAACCCCTCGCAGCCACGAGCCGACGCCTCTCCCCCTTCTTCATCGCCTGTGTCCAAGGAAGCCCCGAGAGCGGCGCTTCCTTTCACCCTCGCCAGGTGAGCCCCGACTCCTCTCGCTCTCTTCTTCTTCATCGCGCAAGCAAGGAAGCGACGTCTCCTCACTTACCTTTTCTTCTTCCTCGATCGCGTGCCCTAGCTACCCTGCGTCAACACCGCATCTTCATCGCTAGCTACGACAGGCGAATTGCTCCTTCCCGGCTGAGTGCCACTGCCAGCGGCCCTCCTAGTGAGTTGAGATCGCTATTGATTATTTTTGGTACCGTGAGTTGGAGCTAACCTAGTCCTCTTCCTAGGGATTTCTGGAAATTAGGGCTCTTGCATGTGGCTGGGTTTCTTCTGATCGAAACAGAAAGGGGCAGAGGAAAGCTTGGTGTGTGGGTTTTCAGGTAAGGCTTGGTTGTGATCTTCATTCTTGGATGTTTCCCTTTGGATTCCCAAACTTGTACGTGAGCTCTATTAGATTCCCAAATTGCATTAGCTAGGTTTAGTTGAGCTTTGATAATTTCTTTTATGTAGGACCCAACTAATTCCTTGATAACTTCATTCATTCACTAACTGTTGATGAGTTTGAAACTAAGAACATTGTCCAGTAGAGCATAATTTTCTGCCAACCCTATTAGTAGTTTACAAGTAGATTTATAGCATCTTATGCTCTTTGGTTTGTTGTGTAAGACTTTGCTATTCAGACAAAAACTAACAATTTGTTTGTAGATATATTTTGTAACTTTATTTATTACTCTGTAAGAAATTATATTTAATGTAATGAAAATGTTTAAGGATCTAAATGTTACTATACTAATATAGGCTTTGGATGTACTTCAATAGTAAGATGCAATCCATATGTCAACCTTAAATAATTTCCCTCAGAATAGATCTGACAATGCATATTATTATAAATTAAATTTGCTTAAACTACATCTCGGAACTGATATTATGTGAATTTACGCATAGAAATGAATGGTTTGAGGTAGTTACAAATATTGACATTAGATATTGCATGCTATGAATATTGCATGTTATGAATATGTGAATATTGCATGCTATGAATATTGCTTAAGATTTTTCCTTTTTCTCCCTTATTTACTTATTTTTGCTCAAATATTGACAGTAGATATTGCATGCTATGAATATGTGATGTTTCTTGTTAGGTGGTTTAAGATTTTATTGTATAATGTGTATTTATTTTGAAGGTAGGTGTTGGCTCATTTCTAGTTGATTAGTACTTGTAACAAGAATGGACAAAGAATGGATGTCAAAGGATAGATTATCACGTGAATATGGTATTGGAGTAGAGTCTTTCTTGCAATTTGCACTGGATAACGCTAACAATCCTAATGCAATACCTTGCCCATGTGCAAGATGTGGTAATATCAAGAAGAAAAATGTTGAAATTATAAGGGCACATTTGTATAGTAATGGTATAGATTTGACATATCATACATGGATATGGCATGGGGAAAGTAGTATGGCAGAGAACTCAATGAATGATAATGATCGAGTAGGGCAATATGAAGACAATTCTTTTGGTGAGGAGCCTATAGATATGGTGCAGGCTGTTTATGATAGTTATGATCAGAATCCAAGCCATTTCAATAAGCTACTTGAAGATGCCGAGAAATGCCTATATCCTGGATGTACCAAATTCACAAAGTTATCTGCCATTGTGAAATTATTTAACTTGAAGGCAAAATATAGTTGGAGTGATACAAGTTTCACCGATCTACTTATTTTGTTTGGAGAAATGCTTCCAACTGACAACGAATTGCCATTATCTCTGTATGACGCAAAGAAAAGCTTACGTGCATTAGGGATGAATTATGTGAAAATTCATGCTTGCCCTAATGATTGTATCTTATATCGAAAGAAGTACGAAGACTTTGCCAACTTCCCTACTTGCGGGACATCAAGGTGGAAGTTAAGCAACAAATCCAAGGTAAAAGAAGGAGTTCCTGCAAAGATCCTATGGTATTTCCCACCTATTCCAAGATTTAAAAGAATGTTTAAGAATAAGGCAATATCCAAGGAGTTGACTTGGCATGCCGATAAAAGACTTCGTGATGGATATTTACGTCATCCAGCAGATGCGCCTTCTTGGAAATTAATTGATCGCATGTGGCCAGAATTTTCTGCCGAGCCAAGAAATCTGAGATTGGCTATATCGGCAGACGGGATCAATCCCCATAGTTTGATGAGTTCTGCATATAGTTGTTGGCCAGTTTTAATGATCACATACAATCTTCCACCATGGCTGTGTATGAAGAGAAAATTTGTTATGCTCACCTTGTTGATATCTGGTCCTAGACAACCTGGAAATGATATTGATGTTTACTTAGCACCATTGATTGACGACTTAAAATGCTTATGGGATGAAGGTGTTGAAGCATATGATGCATATCGAGAAGAAAGTTTCTCTCTTAAAACTGTTCTACTGTGGACAATCAATGATTTTCCTGCATATGGGAATATGTCTGGCTGTGTTGTGAAGGGATATTATGCATGTCCTATTTGTGCAGAAAAAACTTGTGCAAAAAGGTTGAAGCACAGTAGGAAAATGTCATATACAGGTCATAGAAAGTTTCTACCTTTAGATCATCCTTATAGAAGACAAAAGAAGGCATTTAATGGGAAGCAAGAGTTTAACCCACCACCAAATCCATTGAGTGGCCATGAAGTTCTGGAAAGAGTGGAAAGAATTAATTTTCAATTGGGAAAAATAGGTGGAAAGCTACAATCAAAGAAGAATGATGGTGAAATATGTTGGAAAAAGAAATCAATATTCTTTGAACTTGAATATTGGAAGGACCTACATATTCGACATGTTCTTGATGTAATGCACATTGAAAAAAATGTTTGTGAAAGTCTCATCGGTACTTTACTTGACATTCCAGGAAAAACAAAGGATGGAGTCGCGGCAAGATTAGACCTTCTAAAAATGAATATAAGGACTGAATTGGCACCAAGGGTTGGGGAGAAAAGAACATTTTTGCCTGCTGCTTGTTACACTCTAAGTAAAGATGAGAAAAGGAGTATTTGTAAATCTTTAGCGGGAATCAAGGTCCCTGAAGGTTACTCATCTAATGTTAAAAACCTTGTCTCGATGACGGATTTGAAACTTGTTGGTCTTAAGTCACATGACTATCACACTTTAATGCAACAATTACTTCCCGTAGCCATTCGTGGTGTCTTGCCAAAACATGTCAGAGATACTATCACTCGGTTGTGTTTCTTCTTCAATATGCTATACAGCAAAGTAATAGACGTTTTAAAGTTGGATAACTTACAAAGAGAGATTGTGATGATATTGTGTTTGCTTGAAAAGTATTTCCCCCCTTCATTTTTTGATATAATGATACATTTAACTGTTCATCTTGTGCGGGAGGTCAAATTGTGTGGACCCATTTGGTATAGACATATGTACCCATTCGAAAGATACATGAAGATTTTGAAAGGGTACGTACGCAATCGCAATCGACCGGAAGGGTGCATAGCTGAATGTTATATTGCTGAAGAGGCTGTGGAATTTTGCTCAGAGTATCTATCTAATGTCCACACAATTGGGATACCATCAAGGCAATGTATAGGAGAACGTACTAAGCCTTTATCAGGAGCAGTAGTGCACTCCGCTAGGCATGATGAATTGCAGCAAGCACATCGTTACGTATTGGCGAATGATGATGAGATTGATCCTTATATCGAGTAAGAAAACTAACTTATCAGTACTTTCATTATACTTGAATATAATATTGTATTGATTTATTTATTTGAAATCATTCCATTAGGGCACACATGGTGGAGTTGAGAGGAAAATTTCCTCATAAAGCTAGGTCTAAAAGGTGGTTACAAGATGAGCATAACCGAACATTTATTAAATGGTTGCATGATAAGGTACATTCCAAACGTACTATCTACTATCATATATATACAATCTAGGTATCAGTATAATAAAATTTAAATTTTATTATATTTATAAATATAGGTTGAACAGGAGGATGCGCATTCTACCTGTCAAATATCTGAAAGATTGAAGTGGTTAGCGCGCGGACCAAGCATGAAATTGTTAAAGTATTCTAGTTATTTGATTGATGAGGTTATTTACACTACAAAACAGCGTGATGATGTTCGCATTACTCAAAACTCTGGAGTCAGTTTAGTTGCAAAGACAATGCAAGTGTCTAGTGCAAAGGATAAAAATCCAATTGTGTCAGACATGGTTTTTTATGGAGTCATTGAAGAAATATGGTCACTCGATTATCACAAATTTCAAATTCCAATGTTTAAATGTATTTGGGTCGAGAATAATAATGGTATTAAAGTGGATGATCTTGGTTTCACATTGGTAAACTTAAAAAGAATTGGATTCAAATCAGATTCTTTTATCTTGGGAAGTCAAGCAAAGCAAGTATTTTACATTCAAGATCCGGAAGATCCTGTTTGGAGTATTGTACTTGCAACTCCTACTAGAGAGTCATTTGAATATGCAAGAGAGGATGAATTAGAAGACATTGCAATCCACTATCAATCTCTTACCAGAGGGTTACCATCAATGGATGTTGACGGAGTTGATGAAAAGGAACCATCATGCATTCGATGAAGATTGTGAAGGATTTGGGTCGACAATGTTTAACCAAAAAATAATTTGCTTTTGAAGACGTATTTGTAGACAATGATGTTATATATCTTGTTCAGATTTTATTTGGTTTTGATTACTAGCTTTTAAATCACTGGTTACCTGTAAGAAATCCTATTCAAGTATGAAACTGTTTTCTATTCATTTTTCTGTTGGCGTCACTACTATATAGTTCTTGCTTATGTAAAATTGAGTGGTATTGAGTGCAATGAGCCTTTAGCTTTTCTAAATTTCTGAACTAAAAGAATCCCCTCCTTTTTCATAGGGAGAGTTACTAAGGTCTTTGGGTGGTGCGAAAGCTTCAACTTCACTTTTGGGAGTTCCACTAGGACACAATTCCTCATTCCGGTAGGTCTCTGCTTTTGGTCCTGGTTGAATTAGGGAGGCCGTCAAATAATGGTAGTATCAACTCAATCACGGAAATTAGATTTAGGTTAATCTTCACAGGTTTGACTTTTTTATAATCTTTGCAGATGTGTTGGATGCTGAAATGTTTAGACTTTCTTTTAACATTGCCAAATGTTGTTTTCTCAGTTGTATCCACTGAAACTGATAACAGAGCCCTTTATGTTAGGTATTTGTTTTATTGTCTATCATGCACAAGTGAAGAGTACTTAAAACCTCACTTTCTACTAAAACACTTTCAGCATTGATAAACTACTGGCCCATGTTGATTTGTTAAGATTACAAGATAATATTTGAGTATCCGTGCTTTTACTTTGTTGTAGGTCTAAAATTCTATTGTTGTAAATTTCAATTGCTAATGATAAATAGGATTCAATGACGGCGAAGAACAAACACAAAATCGTAGCTGCAACCACCAGCAATCAGGTAAGTTATATATTTTCATTAGATATTAGAGAAGCTCTCATTGCAATTGTTCTAAATCTATATTGATAATGACAGGCTTCAATGACAAATAAGGGAAAAGGAAAAATCATCTCTACATCCACTGAGCAAATGGTGGACTCTACAGAAACAGTAACAACAAGAATATCTAGAGGACGTACAAGTCTAGATAAGCTTGCTAGACATAGAGTGCAAGGAATTAGAAAGCCGGTGAGATTTACTAAACTTGGACTACCAGTAGGGAAGGCTGCGAGTGAGATGCAGAGTTACATCGGTTTGCTTGCAAGAGAGAAGGTGAAGATTACATACAAGACTTGGAGGCTAGTACCAAATGAAATTAAAGAATTAATATGGGAATCTGTTAAAGTACGTGAGTAGGTTTGGTCAAGTGTTACTATTCATTTTGTTATCTTAGGTGAATTTTTTTACTGCATTTCCAACTTTGTGTTTTATAGTTGACATACGAAGTTCCCCCAACTTGGAAGAAGGGTTGTTTGAGTTCAGCCAGTAATAAATGGCGTCAGTACAAATCGCATCTCACTCAAACATTCATTTCGAACAAGCTAGACAAGCCCGATGAATTGAATGAACCGCCTAGTGGTTATGGGATTTCAAAAGAAGATTGGATGGCTTTTGTCCTTACGCGCATATCCGTCGACTTCATTGTAAGTTTATTTTTTTGTTCTTTCAGAAATAAGTAGACAATAAGGTAATTAATGATTTAGTAAATTTGACTATATCGAATGTTTCACTTGACTAGAATCTAAGTGCTGTCCAGAAGGAGAAACGAAAGAAGAACATTTACCCTCATCGCCTATCTCGTAAAGGATATGCACGATTTGCAGAAGAAATAGTAAGTATTATTCACTGTTCGATAATGTTGATGCATTTGCATGTTTATAGTCTAGTTCAACCATGGATGAGAGGAAATCCTACGTAACTGAAACCAGTCTTGAGGTTGTAAACAATTGAGAGCTTTAGTAGTCCTAACAATAAGTATTTTGCAATCAATAAGACGATATTATGATTGTGACTTTTTTTAGGACAATCGGTGGTTTCTTCCAAATTGAAAAGCAATCATTAAACTGTTCTAGCAATGAAAGTAGATGTACTGAACCTATTTTGTGACTGAAACCTCTTTTCGTGTGACTCTTTCTGTACATGATCTATTGCCTGTATGTTCAATAGAAAAAAATATTCCTTTCATGGTTTGTGTTATTTTGCCATAAATCTTTCTTTTGTTCTTATTCTTCTTAGGCAAATGACTTATGTGAAGATGAAGAAATCAATCGTGCTATTATCTGGAAGAAAGGAAGGGTTAACAAAGAAGGAAAATTCGATGGTAAAGAGTTGAATCAAACAGTCGACAAGATTGTGAGATATTATACATAAAACTCAATTATTGTATTTCAATTAAATGCTTCAAAGTATATTATTGTTTTCATTTGGATGACAGGATGAATACATTCAACAAAAGCGTGAGGGTAAACTAGAAATAGTAGGCCCAACATCAGATATTCTTACCAAAGCACTGAATACGGAAGAACATGGGGGACGTGTGAGGGCTGTTGGAGGGCATATAACTCCAACATTATTCTTTAATGTTGATAAAAGATGGAAGACCAACAAAGTTGCTAGAGAGCTGATGAGTATGCAACATAGAGAGTTGATGGAGGCGAAACAATTAATTCAAGACCAAGATGCACGCATTAAACATCTGGAATCAATTGTCTTAAAAAAAGGTGCATCGGGCAGTGAAATTGATGACAAAGGAAGTTGCTCGGTCAAACCTGTTCCTAAAATTGACCAAGATGCCGAACCTGTTTCTGATGAGGTCAAACCTGTTTGTCAAGAGGTCGAACCAATTTGTGAAGAGCTCGATGATGTTGAACTGCAGATTGTGGAAAAAGTAGTTGCTCTACAGGTATATAAGTCATTGTGGTTATAAATATTACTGAAATATAGAGTTAGTACTATCCAATGACGTGACTATTTTTTGTTTAGGGTAAACCTGTTATTTTGACATTGGATTCGAGCAATGAAATTGCTGCACATGGAACTGTTGTTGGCTTGAAGGAGGTAATCAATTAATCCATGGACTTCCAATGCCTAAGGATTGTATGCGAGTGTCCGTTGATGTGGCAATGCAAAAATCAGCACGTTTGCCCTTTCCGATTCCTGATGAATGTGAAACTGTTGGTGATGCTATTGGAACACATGTAGCTTGGCCAATCCACTTGATAAAGCTACAACCCGAGGTACATCTAATTAAGCTAATATTTCAATGTAAATATTCGTTAAATTATTTAGTTTTGCGCCATCTAACAAGCTTATAATTACAATCTTTAGAAGCGTCAAATGAAGAAACCTACCCGTGCAGAGAAAAACCAGAAAGTTTCATCACGTGTGCCAAAATCGTTGCACATGTTATATTGTTATGCTAAGCATGGTATTGATAATGGAAAGATCTTGTCAATTGTTTTAGATCATGAGATATTTCAAGATGATTATGAACTGAATTTGCATATTGAGGACATCACTGCATTGTATCACTTGGAGCCAATTTCTGGAAATTGTGTGGTTATTTACATATTATAAGTTGTTGATTTACCTTCAACTTTCTTTGTTCTTTTATTAATTTACTATAGAAGCACTTACTGATTTTCTTGTAATTCATATGGTAGGCATCTTTATAAAAACTTGGTGAAACAAAACAAGATTGAGAAATTCAGGTTTGTAAATCTGCATAGCATCCCATGCTTTAAAAAAATCACAGTGGACAAATTAGTTAAAACTGAGCGGTTGAACCAAAGGGCAAGTATTTTAGCTGAAAGGCTAGGTGGTGCATCACTTAATCAGTTGGTTTTGGTGCCAAGTTGTAACAAGTAATGGACTTCCTGAATATATTTTTTCAATTGCCATTTTTATTTGAATTGAGAATGCACTAATTTTGTGTACTTCTGTGTAGTTTCCATTGGACTCTCACTCTCATTAATCCTCATAAGGAGATTGTTTACTTATTGGATTCCCTAGGTCCTCGCATTCGTGATAATGATTGGAAATATGTTGTGGAAATGTGAGTTTATATATGTTTTTTGTTAGTATGCATCTAAATTAGTCTTAAAACAATAGTTTATCAACTACTGTACCTAATGTATAATTGAAGGGCAATAAAATTGTTTAATTCGTTCCAAGGAAGAAAAGGAAGAAAACAAGTACAGTGGGAAGTGATTAAGGTATTTGTACTTCTATTTAAATCAAAAATTTTTATTGTGTATAATATTGGTATTTTAAGCATTAAAAATATGAATTATCTTTGCCTTAGGTTCCTAGGCAACCGGATGCCAAACAATGTGGATATTATGTGATGAGATTTATGAAGCAAATTATTGAAGAAGTTACATCAATCGAGGGGGATGCATTCCGAACGATAGTAATAATTTCTTTATTATCTCAAATATTTAAAGTTATCTAGTTATAAATTTTTTCAACTTGTTATGTTTTATTCTGTACAATCATATAATGTGTTTTTGTTCATAGTTTGCACAAGTAGAGTACTCCCAAGATGAAATTGATGAAGTGCGCTCCGTGATAGCTAATTGTATACAGGATTATATTTGATAATAGGTATGTAAATGTTAGTTACTAAGGTTTAAACTTTTCCTGGTAAATGTTAGTTACTAAGCTTTCGGGTGATATTCCCCTGAATCAAATAATATACATCAACAATATTTTTTTTAGAGATGTTGTAACCTGGTGAATGATTCTAGATTGTCAGTTGTACTAACCAACACTGTTATTATAACCCTTAGACAGCTGAGACAAATTAGAGGTTTGGAATAATTATTACCAAGGTCATAAACTAGAGGTTTCACAGACTAGCAATGCCATGTCGAGGGCCCTAAATGTTCTACAGACAACTCACTCTTTTGGAGATATGATACTTTTCTCAAGAGCATATGAACTTGGAAAGGTAAAAAATAAATTGTCAGTTGTAAGAGCATCTGATACTTGGAAGAGCATCTGATACTTTTCTAGATTGTCAGTTGTACTAATCATTCATCCAATAGAAATTCCTTCAATACATTTTTTTTCAATATATTTTGGAGCTTTAGCAGTTCTGCCTAACATCCTTTCGCAAATTTCACTAACAGTGTTAACATTACAAAGGTATATTTATGCTTTCTTCATTCAAGACTATGAAAACGTGTGGTCTTAAGTGCATTCCTTGTTTGCCATGTTCACTAACAGATCTTCTGTTAAAATCTCTCTTGCTTGTTTTATGATCTTAGCAAGGGAAGATTTTTCCTACATTTTTCTGCAACCTTTGCACTTCTGTCTATTACACATCATCTTTTTTGGCTGGTATTATGAATTCCTTCTCTGACAGTGGACATTAGTTCTAATTCCAAATTTATGCCGTCTTCTCTCTGCTTTGACACATCTCAATATTACTTTCTGTGATTGTCAATCCATCTCATATTATCTTGAACAAATATGGTTACGAGTTATTTGTTTCATAACTTCATTGTATCATGCATATCATCTTCATCCTCTAAGCCACAACTATTATGTTGCAAACAATTCTTGTTTCTGACACTTATAGTTGTATAATTAAATAAGTTGAGTCAGTTGGATTAGTTGTATATGTAGAGCAATATTTTGGAAAATTCTATAGAACATGGAGTTTTTATCAACATTCTCGTATAGTGTTGTCACCTTATCAAGCATATCACATAGCTAATCTATTAATAGTTGAGACCTTTTAGCTTATTCTTATACCTCTTTGATTATATGTATAATCACCATTGTTTTCCTGAATTTTTAATTTGATTGGATTGAGTTGAAACTCAGGTTCTGTATCTGGAACAGTTCGCACTAACTAGCTTCTGCTCCTTGGAGTCTTTGTTATAAACTACAAAAAAATCAAAATTTTGTTTGTATTTTTATTTGAAGCGCAAAACAAACTTATTCCCTTGTCTGCTTTTTGTGATGTGAATAGGAAAAAACATTACAATTTCTAATCTCTCTAGAAATTTACAATTAGCCATATTCTGTTGTCTGCTCTATAGTTATTTGTTATTCTTTCTTTTTCATCATGAATGCAAACTTCAAGGATAGTAGTGCTAAGTTTCTTTTTCATCATTGCAAGATGGCGGGGAATTCAAGTTGCTGTCAAGAAGTTTAGCGATGAAGTAATGGCCGATGAAGATAAATTGTGGGTTGGTTCTATATTTCATCATAATCTGTGTCTGCAATCTTTAATCTCTACTCTGTATTGATTTTTTTTCATATATCAATTAGAGTTTCTTTGTACACCTTGCAGAAGGGCATTCAGAGATGAGCTTGCATTACTTCAATTAATACGACATCCAAATGTTGTCCAGTTCTTAGGTGTTGTTACTCAGAGTAGTCCAATGATGATTGTCACAGAATATTTGCGAAAGGTTGCTCCTCAAACTGTAACCTTCTTTATGTTTAGGAAATTTGGGTCAGAATTATATATAATTTGAACTCTTGTAATTTGGGTCAGAAGATACTTTAGTGGTTTCGTCTGTAGAAAGGTTGTGGTGGATCTTTATTGTAAATATGTTGATGATGTTTGATATATATAGTTTTTGTTTCGAGGTTAAATTATTGCCTTTTAATTGAAAATATAATGAAAATATCTTTGTTGTCAAATTGGTATGAAACTGTTGTGGAACAGTACAAACGCACAACAGGTTTTTCTAAAGCTAAACTGTTGTAGATAAACGGTGAATATGGCATACGACAACACAGTGATAAAACTGTTGTCGAATATAATAAAAGACAACGGTGAATATGGCATACAACAACGGTGATAAACTGTTGTTATTGATATTCGACAACGGTTATAAAAACTGTTGTCGAATATAATAAAAGACAACGGTGAATATGACATACGACAACGGTGATAAACTGTTGTTATTGATATACGACAACGGTTATAAAACTGTTGTCGAATATAATAAAAGACAACTGTGAAACACTGTTGTGAAAGTGTTGTCGAATGTGATCTACGACAACAGTGGAAAACTGTTGTCAAACTGTTGTCGTAGACCAAAACGACAACAGTGATTCACTTTTGTCGTAGACTCCCCCTTTAACAACATGACCTTTAACAACAGTGGTATTTGGTCTACGACAACAGTGATTCACTGTTGTTAAATGCATTTTTTCTAGTAGTGAATGGTACACTGGGCCATTCATTTACTTGGAGAGGTGTGGAACAAGGAGACCTGCTTATGTCAGATAATGCAGCAACGGTCGGAAAATTGACAATCAGTCTCTGATCCTATCCCCGTATCGGACAAAAAGAGAACAGAAAAAGGATAGGAGTTATCGATTCCCTGACTATTTAAACTTTCCTTCTCTTATATACAGATATGCTTAAGATTGAATGACTACAGTAGACTTTTGATTAATTCCCTCTTCTCTATCGGATTTTAATTTTATCGTCGGAGTACCTTGCTGGGAATTCTCCCGGTAGGTTGCTAACGGTCATCTTTTTCGTAAGATAAGCTCCCGTCGACCAGAAGATTTTTTAGCACCGCTACTTGGGATCACCATATGTCTCCGTCGTCAAGCTGTGTTCATCATCAAGCTGGGATTCCATCTCACTATACGTTGCTTTACTTACTAACCATATTTTAAACATTTTTCACATGCTTATTTTACCTATTTTGACACATTTACTAGTCCTATTTTAAACACTATACTCGAGAAGTACTCTCACGAATTTTCACGAAGGATTTAGAAATCTAATATTTTATGATAATACATTTTATTTAAAATTGTTTTTTATAAAATACAAATCTTATTTAGAAATCGAATCATCAATATAATATTTAAATAATAATTAATCTTTATTCCATTGTAAACACTAATGACATTTCGAGCAAAGCAAACTAGTGGATTAGGGTCAATTGTTTGTGCAAATTGAATAGATCCAGCAAACTGAATACATTTAAGGAGCTTTAGGAGTATAAAAATGGAATGCTCGAGTCAAAGGGGTTATAGCGATTGAACTAGAATTAAAAAAAAAGGATCAAATTAATTGAGACTTTGGATATATATATAAGGTCAAATAATGTGTTATACCTGACCGTAAGATACAGCTCATGTATATTAATCAATTATTATGGTTAACATCCTTGATTAACATAAAGATGATTAAAACAACGTGGAAAAGTAGAATATCTCCAATACATAATCTAATTCGTCAACGCTACTTTGACTTGTAGTCTTGAAGCTCTCTAGCAATCACTTCCAGCATAGCCAGTTGTGATGAACCCCCTTCACGCCTCGCCTCCGCCGCTTTTTCCTTCATCGCCGCCGCCCGCTCCCTTAATTCCCTCCCTCCCTCCGATTCCATTACCCACCTTAGCTTCGTCTCCACCTCCACCGCCGTCACCATGTCTCTGTCATACCCCTCCATCGCCACCGCCAATTTCATCTGATCCACCAGAAACACCTTGTTCAATCGCTGCTCCGCGTACAGCGGCCACGCCACCATCGCCACCCCCGCGGTGATCGCCTCCAGCGTCGAGTTCCACCCGCAATGCGTCACGAAACCCCCCACCGCAGCATGATTCAGCACCTCCACCTGCGGCGCCCACGACTTCACCACCATCCCCCTCTGCTTGGTCCGCTCCAAGAATCCCTCCGGCAGCAGAGCATCCAAGTCCGGCTCCGACGGATGCAGGATCACATTCACTCCTTCACCACTAGGAGGAGCCCGGACTACCCACAGGAACCGCTGCTCGCTCCTTTCTAAGCCAATAGCAATCTGCTTCAACTGATCCACCGAGAACGAACCCATGCTCCCGAAACAGAGGAAAATTACGCTGCCGCGTGGCTGCGCATCCAACCACCCCACGCACGCGGGCCTTTCGCCCTTTCTTTCTCCGCTCGCGTCGACGACCAACGGACCGACGCAGTAGACACTCGGCATCCGACGGCCCGGAACGCACACCCCACTTCGAAGATTGTCGACGGCCTCTGCTTCCAAGTGATCGAACGAGTTGATAAGGATGGCGTCGGCGTCGGGTAAACGATCGAACTTGCGCACCATCTTCTTAAACATCTCGTTTTCGCGTTTCATCATGTGGCTGGGCATGTGGGAGGCCGGGATAGGAGGTATCCCCGGGTAGTGAAGCGGTGCGTCGCCGAGGTCTCCGAAGCTGACGTCCATGGCAGCGTGCATGGTCGGGAGGTAGAGGGCAACGCAGAGAGCGGAGGCCCCGGATGAGAAGAAGAAGTGAGTTCGGAGTCGGAGCTCGGCGGTGACTTCGAGAGCGTCTGTGCAGAAGAAGTCGAGGACGACGGCGCGGACGTCGGATTCCTGGCAATAGGAAGAGAGGAATTGGAGGAACTGGGGATTGTTCGGCCGGACGGAGTCAAGGAATGATAATTGACTGGATGGGTGGTTGACGGATTCCGCCGGAGGCGGGAGCTGGTGGAAGGAGATGGTAGGGTGGGAGGCGGAAACTCGAGAGACGAAGGGATCGACGGAGGGGTGCTTTGTGGGTGAGTGCATGAGGACGACGGCGGCGGCGAAGTTGTGGTGGATGAAGAGCTTGGCCAGCTCGACCATGGGCACCACGTGGCCCATGCCGCCCCCCGGATAGAGCACCACCGTCGGCTTCTTCGCCATTGATCTGGAAGACGAAGAGGGAGATGAGGACGTGGCCTTTGCGACTGTATTTATACAGTCGGACGATGCAGCTTGTCAAATCTGAAATTTGACAACTAAGCAATTGGACAACGCGTGACGAATGCAGTAGCCAAGATGAACAAGCGCACTGGATGCTTGCCGCTGCATTCTGTACAAAGACGTCAACGTAAGCAGTTACGTCGAGGAAATAGATATTATTTTTAACCAACACGAGAATTCAATCATTTTAAATTATTTTGATATTGTCCACAAATTTATTTTATGCATCATGCCATTAAAAATAAAACTTTAAACACCTGCAATTTACTAAAAGTGAATTTTAAATTTAAGATTTTGATAACGTCAAAGTGCCTACCTTACCAACAAGTTAGTTGCACTCCGAGATTTGATGACGGGACGATTAATTATCATCTTAAATATTTAAGATTTAATTTTCAATCATTGTATATTTTATAAATTTTTTTTTTCAAATAGGATGTGCGAATCTGAAATACTAAACTTTAATAGTAAATAAAAAATTTCTATAGGATCGAATCAATCATTCAAGATTCGACAAGTTAATAATTTTTTTTTATTACACGCCTTATAATTATCATCTAATAAATAATATAAAACTTCAACCATACAATCAGATTCCAATATTAGTGGATAAAACGCAAAATAAACAACTTCGTGTAAAGGTATGATCTATTTGCTATCACCCTATTTCTTGAAAAGATTAACCTATATCTATATCCAAAAAAATTTAATACAACTCGGATTAGAAATCAATAGCTCTTTATGTTAGTATGCACATGTTAGTGTGTGCACCTATGTAATAAGATATTTTTATATATTTATGAATAATTATTTAATAGGGTAAATATTTATCATTAATTATTTATTATTTTTACGTATATGATTAATGATAAAGTCCCATTAATTAATGATTATATTATTATGAAAATAATCCTTTATTAGATACATATCTAGAGAGGATATAAATATCTAGATTAACGCTAAGTATGACTAGGTGAAGATAGACCGAGGGATGGATATCCAAATTGTACTTGGGGCGTCTTGAATTTAGTGGTACACTGGACATTACCCACTTAAGAGAACACCACATATTAAGTATTATTGGTCGTTTGTTTTAATGAACGAGTGTAATTGATCTTTTGACTTAAGACCTTCATTTATTTTATGCGTGGAGTTATATATTTTGACACAGTTAAAAGTAATCTTTAATCGGATTATGATTAATACGGTAGTTGGGTGTATAGTAAAGTGTAGAAAGAATTGTGTTAAGTCAATAGAAGATTCATCGCTCTCTTTGATTAGAGAGTTAACATCTTGACCGTTTGATAGAGAATTAGAGATATTAGTATCTCGAAATCTATGGCCATAGGAAAAATGATTTATTATTTAAGAGGAGTCTATATATTATATCTTGGAAATCAAATAAAATAATTAAATTAGTGATGATGCTTAGTATAACAAATTAATTGGGATGTAGGATAGAGATGAAGATATTGAATTATATAGTAATCGGTTTATGGTGATTTTTAATTAACATTCTATCACGTTGGGTGACTAACAACTGTTGCTAGACATTAATCTGTATATGAATTTATACTGCTTTCGTGTATTGAACTTAAAAGGTCGCACGCATAATACGTAGACATGAATATTATTCATAATTGATTATTTTAGTGCATACTAAAGTTAATCAATTTATTATTTCGGAATAAAAATTAATTGGATTATTACTTATTTTTAAAATATCGAAAGCTAGAATGGATAAGATCAAATATAGATTATTTATTTGATCTAGAGAAGAGATAGTAGAGTTTATCTCTTATTCTCTTTGGAGTCATTAATGGAGAAAATGAAAAATTTCTATTAATGATTGTTAATGGAGAATTTAAAGAGCAGCAATTATGATAATTAATGGAGAAGATAAAAAGTCATACCTCTTCATTTTCCTTGAGGCTATAAATAACCACTTTTAGAAGAAGACTTGGAGACACTTCTTGTCACGCCCCCAGAGGCACATGCTTACTTGAAAATCGGGCAGTATCTCCCCTGTACAGCGGACAAGTTGGGACAAATAATACATCACTCTCCTCATATAAAATGGCTCAGCCATCAAAACTGAAAATTTAACACACAACTACGCAGTTTTATATGTATAAGGATGATAGAATTAAAAGAATAATAAAACTCAATCCACAACGAAATGGTAAGTCCATAAACGCAAGAACTAATAAAGTAAAACTACTAACCATAGAACGAATACCCCTGAACTAGTAGCATTACTCTAGTAATAAAAACACGTAAAACAATGGAAATTCCTAAAAGTAATAACTACGAAAAAAATAACCATAAACCCTGAAACAAACTCCAACATGAATCGACACGGTGGGACTAGCAATTAGATCATCTCCTGGCTACAAGAAATGCGTCTACCTGCTACCTGTAACAAAAATAGGAAGCAGGGGTGGTGAGTCCGGGCGGACTCAGCGGGTATATGAATAGACAATAGCATGACATCAAAGGGTATATGAAACAATAGAATACAACAATGTACAGTGTCTAGAAAAAAAATAGAGGAACAACCAAATATGTATAAAACAACACGAAACCTACGAGAGAGCATAATATCAGAACAGAACATGCATGTCAACCAAATGCAGCAATCATAGCTCATATAAATGCAACAGACACAAGAAAATGCATAAATACAATAGATGCACATGATGCAACGACATGTGTCACCCCTGACGCCAGTCAATCCGCCAACACATCACATATGTGTGGCCGAGTGGGCAGGGCTATAACAACTGTACGCACTCCAATGAATACCACATATATAGGTGGTTGAGTGGACAGGATGTTGGGGAGCCAACTACTCTAAACCCCGATATATAAGGAGAGCTATCAACATCTCTGATATCTCTCGGTAACAACGGTGAAGGTGTCAACTGTTTGCCTACAACTTCAACATCCACTGTATATGAGTGGTCAACTGTGGCATAATAGGACGGTTGCTCCCACTCTAGCAACTACCACAACAAGTGGTTGAGTGGCAAAGCAACTAGATGACTGACGATGAAAGCCCAACAGTCGTCAGTATGCAATGATGCAGGTATGATGCATGATACCAATAAGCACAAACAACTGAATAACAATGATGCAACAATATAAACAACAAGTATCAGAAACAAACCAGAAACCAACGAATATGTAACTAAACTACTAGGTAGGGTGTCTCTGATGCCAACCATCCTAGTGGTGTTTAATGAACAACTAAGTACTCGCATACGAGTGGTACTTTACAAAATAAAAAATCAACGAGAGACTTTACGGATATAAATTTTTCGATTTAAACTCGAAGGTTAAACAAGAAAGGTATCAACAGGCGATATAAAATAATAACAACAAGGAACAAGGTCAAACAGACCTATTCAGACATAACAAGCTATGCATTTAAGGTAAAAGAACTACTAGAGTACAAAGGAGAAGTACCCGCCTTTTATTATGGAAGTTCATTAACGAGGACCTTCTATGATCAATCGAACGAGTCCGAATCAAGGTCATGAGTCAATACAAAAGTTTAACTAATTATACAATTAAATAAAATTAGTTAAACTGCATATAAACAAAATAACCATAATGACAACATCTTTTTAATCAATTGTATCTATCCATTACAATTGATTAAGTCACCCAACGAAATACCATTCTGTACCCAAAGTATATCACACGATTATGGCATCTGATCCAAATGATATTTACTATAAAGTAGATTCCTAAACCAAGGGTGGATCATGATCAATAAGAAAACAACCACAAATTTAAGCTAAACCATACAGTCCTTCATTAGGTTTAAATCACAGCAAACTAATAAGTAGGTAAATCTCAAAACCAAAAGAATAGACACTACAAGAATTTTAGGATTTAACAACACCCAATAGACAACGATTTTTTGAAAAACTGTTATCTTTTTTCCATTTAACAATGGGTTTATTAAAAACCGTTGTAGTTGACCATTTTTTTTTTAAAAAAGACAACTATTTTAAAAAAATCGGTGTCTTATGTATGTCAAAGACAACGGTTTTTTAAAACTGATGTCTACAAGTTTATTTTTTGAGCCTACGATAACGAGTTTAATTAACCATTGTCTATTAGTGTTGCTTACATGGTAATACACAACAGTTTTATTGAACTAATATCTATGTGAAATATATTTTTTATCAAAGCTTTAACATGTCTAAAAAAAGATATTTTTTTAATAAAAAATAATATGAAAGTAATTTTAATTAAAAAATATAGTCAAATTTTTTATTTAATCCCCATTAGATCGAGCCCGACGGAGTTTCTTCAATTAGACAAAATCGAGAACGGGGACAGAGGTATAATGCAGGGGTGGGGAGATCTAGATGAAAAAGCCAACCCCGGCTTGTCCCATTTGTAAAATACGGTTAAAAATAATAATAATAATAAATAAATGAATAGAATAAAATTATATATATATATATATATATATATATATAACCACCATGAATAGGAGTTAAAATTTAAAACAATTATATGAAAATTATGGTATAATTTTCAGAAATTTTTGGAATGATTCGTGGGATAAATAGGCGTGATGGATTAGTTACGGTCGCGGGATAATTTTCAGAAAATTATGGTTTAATTATATGTGTGTATATAATGGAGTGTTTGGGAGAGCTTCTGCTAGCTACTTTTTAGATTCTAGCTACATAGAAGCACTTTTGAGTATTTGTGAATACTAGATTCTGCTTTAACTTCTATAACTTTTAGCCAAAAGCTGGAAGCAAGAATTTGATGCTTTTTTCTGCTTCTGCTTTTTTGCTTATGGTTTAGAATTAAAAGTAGACATTTATACCCTTAATAATTTATCATTTTACATAATTGCCACCATAGTTTTAAATAAAATTTTATATTTTCATATAATTTATATTTTCATAATTTTTTTATAAATTTTTATAAATTTATATAAATTTGTCATTTTTTATATTTATATTTTTATTAATTATATATTTTTTAAACATATATATTATTAAAAAAATTAATTTTGATATAATATTCAAAATATAATAATAAATATATAAAACATTATTGATGGTGTATCAAAATTATATTTAGATAATTAAAAATAATAATTTATATAGTTTAAGGATATTGTTGTCATTTAACTAAAATTAAGCTTGGAAGTAATTATTCACCAAACACTCAAACTTTACCTTGTATCAGCTTTTAGCTTCTATTTCCAAACACTCCATGCTTTAGCTTCTCACTGACTTCAAGATAATCTCTACAAGAATCACTTTTCAAGAAGTAAAAGTTCTCTCAAACACTCCCTAAATCCTTTATGTTGTATTCGCCCGTGCCCTAGCCTCTCTCGCCAAACCCCTCTTCCTCTTCACCTCTCCTCCGTGATCTCCACTCGAGCGAAGGGTTTGTCACAGCCAGCTGAGCCAACCGCCTCCTCTCCGGCCACCAGTGAGGGCACCACCTGTTCGACGACGCCATCTTTCTCCTCCTCCTCCTCAAAGATAACTGACGACGCCTAAATCCTCACGATCTCCTTCCTGCTCTCGTCGGCGGTGAAGCTTTCTGCTTTCCCCACGCGAACGATGACACCATCCCCCGCTGACCATTGTCTTCGTCGGAGCTGACATCTACACCCCCAATTCTTGCAAGGACTTCTTCCTCTCCATTACCTGAGTGTCGAGTGTCGCCGCTACTGTTTTCGTGAGCCGTCCTGTGACGCCTAGTTCCATCGCTAAAACAACATATCAAGGGAGAGGAAGATACCGTTCTGAACCCTTTGGAAGGGGGCTGATATTGCTGGATCCGAGCATGGAAGAAGACCTTTATTCGTGGGTTTCGTGAGGTAAGATCCTTACAATATATATATTACAATTTTGATTATGCTTTGGGATCCGATTAGCTCCATGATCTTTGTGTTTATTGGAATCTGGATAATGCTTTGCCTCATCACTGTGAATGATTGATTTTAGGTTTTGGTTGTGGTGTGTTCTTTTGCCGCGAAGTAGCTTGTGAGTGGTTGAAGTTTATTTTTCCTTAGATTGATATTCTGTTCAATAGGGTTGGTGATGTCAATTTGTTTTGGTGAAGGTTAGTTGTTTGATGATGTTGGATTGAAATTTGTTAACCCCTATGGGGTTTGAAATGCTCTGATCGAGAGCTTTGTGCTAGAGATTTGCTCTTGTTGGTGGGATGTTAGATTGGGAATTGGACAAGTGGAGGTTGTTCATTACATTGGTAAAAGTTGGTAGTGTTACCGGTTGGAGAGGTAATGGATCTTGTTGATTTTAGATGAATCTGGATCGAGTTGATGTTGATTAGTATGATGCTTATGGTTAAGGCTCCTAGGATAACTTATGGTTTTTATATTATAGGGTACTTTAATTTTTAACTTTAATTAAAATTTTATGCATTAATTCTGTACTAGAATCCACCCAATTTTTATCTTTAATAATTGATAATTGTTTATAGTACTTGAATACACGTCCCTTTTTTTAGCACCTCACTGAGCATTAATAATATACCCATAATACTTTAACTTGAATTAAAATTTTGTACATGTTAACCTTTCTTATGTGACTACATGATCTATGCACTCTATTTTGGTGTGGCTGCAAGTTGTAATGCGAATATGAGTAAGAGATTCACTAGAAATATGTTATATTGGCTGGAGATCTGCTACTTAGCTTTAGCAAGTAACTGAATTGTGCATCTAGTCAATTTTTTGATGACTACTAGTAATATGAAGTTGATTAAGTGCATTCTAATCGATCGGAAAAAAAAATCTTTTTTATGTGACGTGAGGTGTGATGGATGTTTATGCTCTAAGTGGTAGTTCTTGATGTTTTATATTTAAATGATAAAAAACAAGGCAGCCTTCGTCTCATGCACTCATATCCCTTTACTTTTATGCTATTGTTGTTGTTGAATATAATTGTTGTTGAATTGACTTATCATATGTGATTTTTGTTTTCACAGACAGGAAATGATATCTTAGAAGATGCACAAGAGGAGAAATTTGATTCAACAATGCAAGTTATATTAGAATTCATAAGTGTAATTCTCTATCTGTTGTGGATACTATTTAGTTGTAAACTTGGGTCAGAAGTTTGTGGAATATGGATATATACTTTTTTGATTTAATTGTTGGTAGATTATAAGTATATTGATGACATATCCATTGTAATTCGTGCATACAGGTTCTTGATCAATGATATTTTGATGATGTTTGGACTAATTTTATATAAAGTTTGATTGATATATAATTTGAAGTGTGTTTGCTCAATAAGATAACATTATGATGCTAAACATAATCCCTAATTTAACGATTTTAAATTGTTGTAAAACTATTGCCTTTTAATTGAAACACAATGGTTTTTTTTGTTGTTAAATTGTTGTCTGCCTCAAACAAAAGACAACGATTTTTATTTGTTGTCAAACTGTTGTTTAAATCACACAAAAACAACGGTTTAATACTATTGTTAAACTGTTGTCAATCACATTAAAAGACAACGGTGAAAACCCATTGCTGCACTGTTGTCATTGACTAAAAGACAACGGTTTTTAACTGTTATTTTTGAGCACCCCTTTTAACAACACGACCTTTAACAACAGTTTTTTTAAGCCTACGACAACGGTGAAAAACCATTGTTAACAAGTATTTTTCTTGTAGTGAGAACTGCCCACTCCAACAAAACCAATTCCAATATGGACTTATTCAAGAACAACACTAATGGAACCTTACCCTATCATCTTCCACAACAGCTATCTAAGTGAGCTTTGGTATCCTTGATTATAGGACAAGAAAGAATCGTCTGTCCTTGTCTTATGAAGCAAATAATAGAATCTAGGCACAAGAAATCAAACACCTACCTCCATCGACGCCATCAACCAGGTATAAACCGAATCCAAGAGAAAAATTCGAATTTCCATCTCAAAAACCCATCTGAATAGAACCCATCATGGTAGAGCACAAATCAACAGTGGATCTCACCTGGAATGTGATCACACTTTCATCTGCCCCGATCCAAATGCGATTAGGAAGAAAGCAAGTAAGATTCACCGCCACCCTACACCGGGGGTGAGGAGGTGAGGAGATGTCGACCGACGATGGACCACGGTCGCGTTGGCGCTGAAGCAAGGGAAGAGGGTGGCGTTGGCACTGAAGCAAGGAAAGAGGGCGATCGGGCACGGGAGAAGGAGAAGAAGAGGAAAATGAAGAAGAGGATGAAGAAGGGGTGCGGTAATGTTGGGCTTGGATCGTGTGCGAAGAGGGGAAGGAGAGTAGGTTTATATGTTTATGTGTATTTGCAACCAGGTCCCCAAAGTTTGGGGTTATTAAATTCCTACCCTTAAGTTTCAGGTTTTACCCATTTCAGCCTTTCAAATCTTGGTATTTAACATTCTCTCCCACTAATAAAAATTTGGTCCCTAAATTTCGGTAGCAACCTAAAACAGATACTAGTAAACCCCAACAGGTATCTACACTCAGATACAATATAAATACTGAATGCAACTTAGAATACAATTCAATCATACGCACCTCAAGTAAATAGATGAGGATAACGAGCTTTGATCGTATACTCGAGCTCCCAAATAGCTTCCTCATCAGAGTGGTGCTACCAACTAACTTTGACCAACCGAATAGTCTTGTTTCTCAACCGATGCTCCTTGCGGTCCATAATCCACATAGGTACCTCCTCGTAGGTCGCGTTTGGCTGGAGTCTGATCGGCACCTCCGATAAAACATGTGCAGGATCTGGTACATATTTCCTCAACATGGAAGCATGGAATAAATCATGAACTTCAGCGAGTGACGGTGGTAATGTCAGACGATAAGCTACTGCTCCAGTCCGCTCCAGAATCTAAAAAGGCCCAATGTAGCGTGGAGCTAACTTACCTCGCAAACCAAACCTCTTCACCCTTTTCGTGGGTGATACTGGTAAGAACACGTGATCGCTCACAGAGAACTCCAAGGGTCTTCGTCTCTGATCTGCATAACTCTTCTGACGATCCTAAGCCTCTAACAGACGGCGTCTGATAGTACGGACTAGCTCTGCATCACGCTGAATACTCTGAGGTCCTAGCAACTGAGATTCCCCGACCACCTCCTAGAGGGTGGGTGTCCTACAAGCTCTACCATTCAACACCTCGAAGGGTGCCATCTGAATAGCCGAATGATAGCTATTATTATAGGCAAACTCAACCAAGTGCAGGTGATCCTCCCAGTTGCCTCCAAAGTACATAATGCAGGATCTCAACAAATCCTCTAGCGTCTGAATGGTATGCTTTGGCTGTCCGTCCGTCTGCGGATGAAAGGTTGTACTGAATCGAAGCTCAGTACCCATGGCCTGCTGCAAACTCTGCTAAAATCGCGAAGTGAAATACGGGTCTCTAACTGATATGATGCTCAGAGGGACACCGTGTAGTCTGATAATCTCACAGCAGTATAGCTCTGCCAGCTTGTCCACTGAATCTATCCTCTGAATCCCCAAGAAATGAGCAGATCTGGTTAATCGATCAACGATCACCCAAATTGCGTCGTGTCTTCTACGAGACCTCGATAATCCCATAACGAAATCCATAGTAATGTGTTCCCATTTCCACTTAGAAATAGGGATCTTCTGAAGTAATCTAGCAGGTCTCTGATGCTCGACTTTCACCTGCTGGCACACCAGACATCTAGCTACAAAATCCACGATGTCTTTCTACATTCCGTTCCACTAGTAGGAATGTCTCAAATCTCAGTACATACGGGTTCCGCCAGGATATATAGTAAACCGAGACCGATGAGCCTTCTGAAGCAACTCCTCCAAGATCGGATGTGACTTAGGTACGCACAATCTCCCTCAGAAATATAGAATACCCTTGTCATCTCGTGTAAAGTCAGTCTGCTGCTCTGAGGCTATCCGGCTGCCTAGGAACTGCAGATGCTGATCACTAGCTTGAGCCTCTCTGATCCTCGTCCTGATCGAAGACTGAGCAACCATAGTCACTAACAACCCTTTCTCTGTCTGTTCCTTCTCCTTGAGTCCCAACTCTGAGAAGCTCTGAACTAAGTCTGTGACCATAACCCGGTGATAAGCCAGAACACTCCGAGATTTTCTGCTCAGTGCATCTGCAACTACATTAGCTTTCCTTGGATGATAGCTAATTGTACATTCATAATCCTTCAAGAATTTCATCCATCTTCTCTAACGAAGATTCGACTCCTTCTCAGTGAATAAACACTTGAGGCTCTTGTGATCCGTGAAAATCTCAAACGTGACGCCGTAGAGATGATGTCTCCATATCTTCAGGGCAAAAATAATGGTTGCAAGCTCTAAGTCATGAACTGGATAATTCTTCTCATGCTCCTTCAGTTGACAAGAAGCATAAGAGACTACTCGACCATGTTGCATCAAAACTGCGCCCAAACCCTGATGTGATGCGTCAGTGTAGAGTACGAAACCATCCTCTCCTGAAGGTAACATCAAAATAGGCGCAGACACCAATCGCCATTTAAGCTCTTGAAAACTGTTCTCACAAGCCTTTGTCCAAACAAATTTCATGCTTTTTTTGGTCAGACATGTCAATGGTGAAGCAATGCTGGAAAACCCCTCAACAAATCGTTGATAATAACCAGTCAATCCGAGAAAACTGCGTACCTCATGAACTGACTTAGGCTGCTCCCAACTGGTGACAACCTCGATCTTTTGGGGATCTACGGAGATACCTCTATTGGAAACAACGTGCCTAAGAAAATCTACAGAAGACAACCAGAATGCACATTTGCTGAACTTCACATACAACTGCTCCCGCCGGAGCGTCTCTAGGACAATGCGAAGGTGGCGCGCATGTTCCTCCTCAGAACGAGAGTAAATCAGGATGTCGTCGATGAAAACAATAACAAACTGATCCAAATACTCCATAAAGACCCGATTCATCAAATCCATAAATACTGCAGGAGCATTGATAAGCCCAAATGGCATGACCAAAAACTCGTAATGTTCATACCGGGTGCGGAAGGTTGTCTTTTGGATATTTGAATCTCTAATTCTCAACTGGTGATATCCTGACCGCAAATCAATCTTAGAATACACTGAGGTATCCTTCATCTGATCAAACAAATCTTTAATACGAGGTAGGGGATATTTGTTCTTGATGGTCACTGCATTCAACTGTCTGTAATTGATGCATAACATCATAGAACCATCCTTCTTCATTACGAATAGCACACTGGCGATTACATGGAGATACGCTAGGAAGGATGAATCTCCTGTCAAGCAACTCCTGAAGCTGGACCTTTAGCTCGTCTAACTCCTTAGGCGCTATACGATACGAAGCCTTTGATGCCGGCGCAGTCCCCGAAATCAACTTAATCATAAACTCGACTTGCCTTCTGGGAGGCAAACCAGGAAGCTCCTCTGGAAATACGTCTGGAACTTCTCGGACCACTAGAACATCCGAGAGTTGAGGGCTACTGTTGTCATCAGTACTGATCAATGACAAAAGAAAACCCTGACATCCGTGCGATATAAGCTTCTAGGCCTGAAGTGCAGAGCTAATAGAAATCCCGTCATCTCTGGTGCCAATGAATTTCCACAAGGGTTGGTTCGGAGGCCGAAATGTGACCACCCTCGTTTGACAATCAACTGTGGCATGAAAAGCCTCCAAGGAGTCCATGCCAAGAATAATATCAAATTTTACCATCTCGAGAACTGACAGATCCACGGTGAGAGTATAATCGCCGAAGTCCAATAGACATGCCTTGACTTCCTGCGTGATATCCAATTCCTCACCGGATGGCAGAGACACTGATAGAAGTTGTGATCAAAGGGTAGGCAACCTACTAATCTTTCCCATAAACAACCGTGATATGAAAGAACTAGAACTACCAGTATCAACAAGCAATTCAGCAGGATATGCATAAACTGAAACCATACCATGAAAGACCGATCCAACGGCCCACTGTGCCTCCTCTCTAGTGACTACATAAACTCGGCCTATCTCTGGAGCTGGAGGTGGCAACGCCAAAATTTGTTGTGACTGAGATGGTGAAGGTCCGGCAATCTACTGGGGCTGATAACCAGAAGGCCCAACCGACTGTTGAGACTGATAACCCGAAGCTCTAGCTGACTAATGATGCTGATAACCCGAAGCTCCAGTTGACTGCTGATGCTGATAAATTGCAGGTTGGTACGTTGGGCATGGCTGCTGATAGTACGACCCCGTCCCAGAATACTGAGACGCCGCTGGTGAGGGATACTCATGCCCAGACATACAATATATCTGAACTGGTGGAGGAACTGTCTGCTGACGTCCTGTCTGCTCTTGTCGAGATGACGTTTGAGTCTGACGGCCGTCTCGTTGTGGCCTCTGCTATCCTGATCGACCTCCCTGGGGAGTAACTGCTACAGACTTATGCTCAGCCTTCAAGGGACAACCTCGACTCTCATGACCCAGAAGTTTACAATAATAACAGATGGGGTGCTCAAGAGGACAATCTGGTCTGCTGTGGTTCATAGATCCACACTGAAAATAATGAGCCCCACCAATAGCAGACCTTTGGGTCTGCTGAGAACCTTGCGACAATCCAGCTGAAAACCATCTAGACTTCTAGGGTCGAGATTGAGGCTCAGAAGTCTCCTGCGTACTCTGACTCCTGCTACTGCGCTTCTGTCCAACAGTCCGCTATTTCTGTGTCCCTGCTGTACCCTAAGTTGTCTTCTTTCCTTTCTTCTTATCACCATGCAACTGATGTTGGATCATCTTGATGTGTAGAGCCCAATCCAGAGCCTCTCGATAAGAAGTAGGAGTCCATCCAGACATACGTAACTAGATATATCTAGCTAGGCCCAACGTGAACTGTGTCGTCTGCTCATCCTCTATAGCCACCAACTGAGGACAAAACTCCGCTAGGCGATTGAATTCCACCTTATACTCCATAATTGAGCGATCACCCTGATGAAGAGCAAGAAACTCCTGTCATCGGGCCGTACGAAATGCGGCATGATAATACTTGCCCTCAAAAGCTTCGCGAAAAGAAACCCAAGAAATTGGCCGTCCACCAATAAGAGTCTTCTGCATGTTCCACCAAGTGATGACCTGATCTCGAAGGTGATAAGTAGTCAACTCCATCTTCTCTATGTCTGTGAGGGTCATATAGTTGAAGGTGCCCTCCAATGTCTCCAACCAGGCACGAGCAACATACAGATCTGGTTCACCATGAAACAGTGTGAAACGACCCTTTACAGACGCTGTCAGCAATGGAATCCGAGCTCTGTCCAGAAGCCAACCCGCTTGGGCAGCGGGTATAATACCACTGATGGTATTCCAGGGACTGCCACTGGTGTCACTGATGGACCTGCCTCTGAGGGTACGACTGGAATTGCTGTCAAATAAGGAGGAGGTACTCTCAGTGGTGGAGGTCTCAGCTCACCCAAAGGGTCCTGGTGAGCTGATCCCCGACCAGTCGGCTCCACTTTGGTGGGCCTCTCAACCTCCTGACCCGTGTCTCCTTCGGCCTCCTCTAGCCTCCCCCGTGATCGTCGTCCACGACCACGAGCACGAGGTGGAGACAACTCAATACGACGAGGTATACCTGTTAACAACACCAACACACATTACTTAGATATAATTTTATCAAAATTTAAAACCAACTTACTTCTTGTTTGCTGGGAGAGATCTTGTCACTGCCAAGTCCCAAAACATAACCAGTCAAGAAAATGACTCCGCAAAAATACAACCAACTTTGTAAAATACAAATAAACTTTGTAAAATAATTTCATAAACCCACAGACACTAAAACATCGCAAAACCACCCACAGACCCCAAAACATCGCAAAACCTCGCTCTGATTCCAAAAATTGTCACGTCCCCAGAGGCACATGCTTACTCAAAAATCGGGCAACATCTCCCCTGTACGACGGACAAGTTGGGACAAATAATACATCACTCTCCTCATATAAGATGGCTCAACCATCAAAACTGAAAATTTAACACACAACTACGCAGTTTTATATCTATAAGGATGATAGAATTAAAAGAATAATAAAACTCAATCCACAACGAAATGGTAAGTCCATAAACGCAAGAACTAATAAAGTAAAACTACTAACCATAGAACGAATACCCCTGAACTAGTAACATCACTCTAGTAATAAAAACACATAAAACAATGGAAATTTTGAAAAGTAATAACTGCGAAAAAATAACCATAAACCCTGAAACAAACTCCAACATGAACCGACACGGTGGGACTGATAACTGGATCCTCTCCTGGCTCTAAGAAATGCATCTACCTACTACCTGAAATAAAAATAGGAAGCAGGGGTGGTGAGTCCGGGCGGACTTAGCGGGTATATGAATAGACAAAAGCATAACATCAAAGGGTATATGAAACAATATAATACAATAGTGTACAGTCTCTAGAAAAAAATAGAGGAACAACCAAATATGTATAAAATAACGCGAAACCTATGAGATAGCATAGTATCAAAACAGAACATGCATGTCAACCAAATGCAGCAATCATAGCTCATATAAATACAACAAACACAAGAAAATACATAAATGCAATAGATGAACATGATGCAATGACATGTGTCACCCTGACGCCAGTCAAGCCACCAACACATTATATCTGTGTGGCCGAGTGGGTAGGGTTGTAACAACTGTATGCACTTAAATGAATACCACATATATAGGTGGTTGAGTGGACAGGATGCTGGGGAGCTAACTACTCCAAACCCCGATATATAGGGGGAGCTATCAACAGCTCTGATATCCCTCAGTAACAACGGTGAGGGTGTCAACTGTTTGCTTACAACTCCAACATCCATTGTATATGAGTGGTCGAGTGTGGCATAACAGGATGGTTGCTCCTACTCTAGCAACTACCACAACAAGTGGTTGAGTGACAAAACAACTAGATGACTGACAACGACTTAACCATATGAAAGTCCAACAGTCGTCAGCATGCAATGATGCAGGTATGATGCATGATACCAATAAGCACAAATAACTGAATAACAATGATGTAACAATATAAACAACAAGTATCAGAAACCAATGAATATGCAACTAAACTACTAGGTAGGGTGTCTCTGATGCCAACCATCCTAGTGGTGTTTAATGAACAACTAAGTACTCACGTACGAGCGGTATTTTACAGAATAGAAAATCAACGAGAGACTATACGGATATAAATTTTCGATTTAAACTCGAAAGTCAAACAAGAAAGGTATCAACAGGCGATATAAAATAACAACAACAAGGAATAAGGTCAAGCGGACCTATTCAGACATAACAAGCCATGCATTTAAGGTGAAAAACTATTAGAGTACAAAGGAGAAGTACCCTCCTTTTATTATAGAATTTCGTTAACGAGAACCTTCTACGATCAACTGAACGAGTCCGAATCAAGGTCCTAAGTCAATACAAAAGTTTAACTAATTATACAATTAAATAAAATTAGTTAAACTGCATATAAACAAAATAACCATAATGACAACATCTTTTTAATCAATTGTATTTATCCATTACAATTGATTAAGTCACCCAACGAAATACCATTCTGTACCCAAAGTATATCACACGATTATGGCATAGTCTGATCCAAATGATATTTGCTACAAAGTAGATTCCTAAACCAAGGGTGGATCATGATCAATAAGAAAACAACCACAAATCTAAGCTAAACCATACAGTCCTTCATTAGGTTTAAAACACAACAAACTAATAAGTAGGTAAATCTCAAAACGAAAAGAATAGAACTTCCCTCTCCAACAAAACCAATTCCAATATGGACTTATTCAAGAACAACACCAATGGAACCTTACCCTATCATCTTCCACAGCAGCTATCTTAGTGAGCTTTGGTATCCTTGATTACAGGACAAGAACGTGTTGGGACCGGGTGCATGTTGACATGGATGCGGGTTCGTAATTTTAAAATTAATTACGTGCAGCGGAAGGTTTAGCATAAATAATTTCTCAAATTATTTAACCACACATCTAAGCATGCAACTTTATCTTGTGTAGACATGATCATATATTTAAAATTTTGCAGAACCGTAAACTAATTTACGTATTACCTCATGTAACTCGAAGGAAGGGACGAGATCCAACCGTAAGCGTCCCTCGGAAGCTCCGCCTCTATTCGCGTCCACGCCAAGTATCTTCGGGATGACTTTGCAAAGCCACGAGTTTCGTGTTCTTGAGAACTACTAGATTCTCCGAGAACGCGACAAGAAAACCAAGAGAGAAGTAATCACATCGGAAAAACTCACTACCAAGGTTGGCCGGAATCACAATTCCGGCGAGAAGGAGGAAGATGACTTGTGCCCAATTCCAAGGTGACAATGGCCGGAGAGGAAGATCGTCCCAACGGAAGAACTTTGTCGCCTCGGTGCTTCTCCTTGTGCTCACAGCAAGAAGAAGGGAGAAGAGCCTTGTGGCCGGCCAAGAGAAAGAAGGGAGGAGAGGGAGAGAGCCCAGGCAAGAATACTTCGATTGATTTCAAGCCTTGCCTTGGGTCCTTTATATAGTGGCTTCTCAACCGCCAAGTCTCTTTTTTCTTATGGAATAAATTTTCTATGACTTATTCCATCATGCCAAGTTTTATCATATTTTAATTCATGATAAAAACCGACCAAGTCTCCTTTTTTCTTATGGAATAAATTTTTTATCATGGTAAATCAATCCTTGATTGATTTTATAAAATAAAATAAACCAATCCATGGTTCATTTTAATTTTATAAAAATAAACCAAACCTTGGTTTATTATATAAAAATTTATATCATCCATAATTTTATAAAACAAACCACACTTGATTTATTTTATAAATTGAACCAAAAATTTGGTTCTCTCCCATTATTGTGGCCGACCAAGCAAAGAGGATGGAGACCCTCTTTGGCCGACCCATCCAAGCCACGCCCCAATGAATTAAACTTATTTAATTCATCTATTAAGTCTTCAAAAGACTTAGCCATTTTATGCTTCCAATGTGTCTCTGAAAAATTCAGATTCGACTTATCGTTTGGCTTAACCAAACCTAATCTCTCTTGATTGGAAAATCTAATTTTCAACTAGTTTTAAATCCCTCGGATTACTCGTAGTGCGTGTGACTAAATAGGCTTTCGATTTATGTTGGTCGTCTATATTTAATCAATTATAGAACGATCATGAGTGTCACCTAGTAGTACATCATGATCCCCAATTAATCGAAAGATCAACGGTTGACCTCAGAAACAATTCTGAAACCCTTCAGTAGCTATAATGAATCGTGCCCCATTCCCTTCATCATCTTATACCCACTTGGTTCAGGACATGGTCTATGTGTGTCAGTCCCCATTAGGCTGACTACGTCACACCTAGCCCAAGTAACGTTTTCTCGTCCTACGGATTCTAATTACTCTCATGTATTTAAGAGATTCATACTCTGAACATGTCATGCTCTGGCCAGAGGCTTCGAGTAACAATCCGACGATAGGCCTTGGGTATACATCTCCTCGCAAGGAGTGGTGAATCCTTTGTAGGCTGTTCAAACATCTTCGGGCACTTCGGCTTATACCCAATCATCCTGGTCCACACCTCCTTGGAGATGCTTGCTTAAGATGTCAAAGTATAAGTTTCCATGACCAAGATGACTTGAACATCGCAAGTCAAAGGAACATCGCACTTAAACTGCAGTAAGAACTTCATTGATATATCTATATATAGACTACCATATGAAGTTTTACAGTCAGTCACTCCAATGAACTAGTTCCCTTAACTAGCATTCATGTTTATCTCCGGACATCCCAATGTCACCAGCCAGTGAGAATCAGCTGATTAGAGAATAACCCATGCTAGTCTCAACAGAATTGATAGTGTCCGTATTTATCAATTCATCGATTAGGGACAATTTCAATACTTCACAATTACATATGTAGAGATAATCACTAGTTGTGAATTTATCACAAATTCTCTCATGCCGTGAATTGTATTGCGGACATTCAGTAAATAAGTTTAAGATCTCAATCAAATACATAAACATGTATACTCAAATAGTGAATATTCATTTATTAAAATAAATGATTACAATCATAAGGCGATTGCCTTAGGACACTTTTCTCATATCACTAATAGAACGAATCGTCTGTCCTTGTCTTATGAAGCAAATAATAGAATCTAGGGACAAGAAATCAAACACCTACCTCCATCGACGCCAACAACCAGGTATAAACCAAATCCAAGAGAAAAATTCGAATTTCCATCTCAAAATCCCATTTGAACAGAACCCATCACGGTAGAGCACAAATCAACAATGGATCTCACCTGGAAAGTGATCATACTTTCATCTGCACTGATCCAAATGTGATTAGGAAGATAGCAAGTAAGATTCACCGCAACCCTACACCGGCACTGAGGAGGTGAGGCGATGTCGACCGACGATGAACCACGGTCGCGTTGGCGCTGAAGCAAGGGACGAGGGTGGCGTTGGCGCTGAAGCAAGGAAAGAGGGCGACCGGGCACGGGAGAAGGAGAAGAAGAGGAAAACAAAGAAGAGGATGAAGAAGGGGTGCAGCAATGTCGGGCTTGGATCGTGTGCAAAAAGGGGAAGGAGAGTAGGTTTATATGTTTATGTGTATTTGCAACCAGGTCCCCAAAGTTTGTGGTTATTAAATTCCTACCCTTAAGTTTCAGGTTTTACCGATTTTGGCCCCTCAAATCTTGGTATTTACACTTCTCCTTTATTTTTCTTGCGACACTTCTCCCGGGAAGTTTTTGACAACCTACTCTTTCTCTGATTGGAGACATATCTTTAGATCCATAGTATTTTTGAAAGATTTTGTCGATCTAAGAGACTAGCACATAACGGGTCGTATCAAGTTCGTGATCTAGTGCGTGTGGATACCACTAGAGGAGTCACACGTAGGACTCTCATTTGTTTGTGATATCGTTCACAAATAAATAAAGGATTACAAGGTTTGTTTTCGTTTCATGCTATTATGTTTAAAATTATATGTACCATAAAGAGACCTATAATTTAAGGACAAAATTTAATTTTAATATACACATTCCGCTGCGCTCCAAACCTAACACTTTATACTAAAACTAGTTTTCAACATGTTAAAAAAATATTAATAATGGCCCAAGATATCAAAAATGACAAACAGAAAAATTACTTACTTGACCTCTTCAATTATAGTGGCATTTATTAATTTATGAGTTCCAATTCAAAACTATTCATGTCAGCTATTTGTTAAAAAAAACAAGAAAGAAAGAAAGAAAATCAACATGTGATAGTTCTTTGAAATGATCGGGTCATGTTGCTGGGTTGGTGGACTCGTCAGGTTTTCCATATCCCCACGGATTTTTGCTAGCCCAATTCCATTGATCACGACACATCTCTTCAATCCCATACTTTGCCCTGCAAATCATAACACGTCGAGTTCATTTTCAATTGAAAACGGATTACGTTCACTAAAACTCTCATGGAAAAAAAAACTGTAAAAATGGCAATACATCAAAGTACCAAAAAAAGTTTTTGGTAAGGTCAATGCTACGTACTTCCAATTGAGTTCTTTCTCTGCTTTGCTGGTAGATGCATAAACAGTTTCGCAATCACCAGGTCGTCTTCCAGCCATAACCAGAGGGATTTTCTGGAAGGACTCAAATGACATACTCAGAAGCAGAAGCTGATAGAAGTATGTAAGTAAAGAAAAATAGCAGGTGGAATCTTTTATTTGTCTTCCCTTTTTTTATATCGTCACGAGGAATCATTTGTCTAATATCCTATTTTGGTGTCAAATGTCAATTGATGTAAACATCATTCAGATTTGATGTCGAAGGTGAATTATTTATATAAGTTCGAAGATACGGATTGATCAGTACCTTTCCGGAAGCCTTCTCAAATGCTGTTACCATTTCCAAGACAGATGTACCCTTACCAGTTCCCAAATTATAGACTTGGCAACCTGCTGGTTCAAAAATTCTTCATGACTACAAAGATAGAACTGAAATGCATTTGTCTAGTGTAGCATAATTCAGGGCTACTCAGAACATTACATAGATGAACAAGAGAAAGCAAGATTGTGAAGTACTACACGACAATTTTAATCAATATTACTGCAACATTTCATTTTCTTTTCTTCTACGAACGTCAGGCTTTAATTATTAATGTCTAGGCCTTTTTTTCTCTTTCGATGAGGTGGTGTATAACGGAAAAGTTTTTATTGATAAAGTACAGTAGCATATAATTTGTTGTTTAAAACTAAAATGGAAAATATTGTGCGAAGGAATTTTCCAAATTCATTCACCTGTGTTACTACCCTGAAATAGCTTCTCTACGGCTGCAATATGTCCATCTGCTAAATCAACAACATGAATGTAATCCCTCACCTGAAATTAAGGAAGAAAATTTGTAAGCAAGCAACCACAATCACATATTTAAGTGCCAAAACAATTTTCTTACTAATCTTAAAGTTTAATACAAATGCTATTCAGTAATATTAATAGAACAATTCTCTGTTGGAGTAGGCAAAGCGTCTTTCCTCTCCCTCAAAATAAGGGTTTCATTGTCAAAACTAGAAAACTCCGCATGCACATAACAAAATGATGGGCCCTCTTGAGATGTGCTTGCTTTTTTGTCTGGGAACCTGGATTCATACATTTCTAAATAAAATTTGTTTTTCAAAACTTAAAGGAACTTAGTTATATTTCTTGCCAACAATAGGATTTCTTGCCAAATTTTTAGTAACAGCACTATCTTAGAAAATTTATTTCACTCCCATAGAACAAGAGATCAGAATTGGTGAACAAGAAATAAATGCTTATATAGAAGTTTTAATTTCCACTACCTCCTGTACCCTTTTTCAATATCACAGCGAACCAGGTTAAATTTATTAGTGGCGAACATGTATTCTGTATAAAACAGAAAGTTAAATGTTGCATACTTTTTCTACATTGGCGTGTGATCAGTTCTAGTTTTTCTCCCCCAAATTAGACATCTTTAAATCATTTCGTATAAGATCCAGAGTGTTCATATGTTTATATGACGGAGAAAATTTTACACTAGAACTGTTTTAAACGGAATGGCACACTGGGTCATTCATTTACTTGTTGGAGAGGTGTGGAACAAGGAGACCCTTGCATACTAACTTTTCATCCTCATGAGTCATGAAAGGACCGACTAGAATATCGCTGACATGAACAGAAGGATCTTGAATGGAGTGGCAACATTCTGTTGTGGGTGATATACAAGTTGTAAATTATGCTCGTAATACATTGAACTTCTACAGAGACTCAAATGACCAAGTCAAACATTTGCACTACAAGTGCAAGTTTAGCAAACTTATTTGGCTGCCTTCCTCCTTTGCCGATCTGAAGTCTTGATTTTTAGTTGGGCGTCACAAGACCAAATTAGGGCCATTAGGACAGGGTCATTGGCCCGGTTGCTGTAAGAATTGAGCAGTAGTAAAGGGCTTTTCTTTCAATTGTTAGCAGAAGCATGCTTGTAAATAGCATGCCCAATTCTGCATTTGGGTATATGAGTTTGTTGCACTATGCTGCTATGAACTATGCAATTTTTCAGAACAAATGAAGACTACCTTAGAGATTTTCCTATGGTTCTCTTAACTGATATGCTTATTGTATGATTAATTAATTGAAGCACCTATTCACTATGTATTCTGTCTTCTTTATTAGGATTGCATACCGTTGCTATGTTCTACTAGATATGATACCATCGTGTAAACGGATGTAACTATGTTCTCTATCTGAATCTTCGAAGTTGTCCATTTTTCCACCTGCTCATTAAAAATTGCTGCATATTTACTACACGGGTTTGCAAGATCAACAAAATGCCTACTTTGTCGTAAGAGTTATTGACTCCATAGTAGAATGGCACAGACACTACCATACGAGATAAGAGTAATGTAGGACAAATCAGTAATCTGACAGCATAAATAAACTTAAATAAAGAAAAGAATTAATCAAGAACACATAAGATGGTCCAAGTCAAGAACAACATAAATCTAAACTGAGGTAAGATTATTACCCCTGTGCCATCTTTAGTTGAATAATCATTTCCAAAAACGGTAGAGCAGGTCTCCTCCCAACAGCCACTTGTTGTACGAACGGCATGAGATTATTAGGAATTCCACGAGGATCTTCACCAATGAATCCACTAGGATGAGCACCAACAGGATTAAAGTATCTTAGTAAAATTATGTCCCATTCACTATCACCGCAATGGATATCACGACAAATCTCCTCAATCATAAGCTGTAGTAAAATAATAACAAATCGGTAAATTAAAAGCAAATATGAGAGATAGAGATGATAGTAACAAATGAAGACCTTAGTTCGTCCATATGGGTTTGTAGCACATAAGGGAAATTCTTCAGTACAGGGCACTTCCTTTGGCCAACCGTAGACCGTAGCTGATGATGAGAATACAAGCTGAAAAATTCAAACATGATTTCCTACTTAGTTGCAAAAATTCAGTAATTTCAAGATGTACCTGATAATTTCTGATGATAGAAATATAAAATTCTCTTTTGTGTTGAAACGAAAATATAGTGTTAAGAGGCAAACAGAATTTTTTTACATAGTTTTTGAAGAGAATCATTATCCATATAGATGATAGATATAACGCATAGACATATCTCAAAAAACAAAGGAGTTACTTCTTCCAAGCACATGGGTGATGTGATTTAAGAAACAAGAAGGAAAAGAAAGTAAAAGTATAAAGTTGGTAGGGTTGACTCTACAAAAGCTCTTAGGGAGCTTTAAGAACGTATAGTTCCACAAAAATCAACTTCAAAATTCCTCCTTTGCTCAAAGATCTCTAAGGGCTTGGAAAAGTCCTCACGGGATGGACTGATGGTTAATACGTGGGTGTTGCCACCTTGAGGTCTGAGGGTCAAAACCTGGTAAAGTTAGTGTACCCGCCCTTTCACGTGCTAGCCATAACATCCGGGCTAGTAGTCCCCGTGATTTACCTCCTTCATGTTGATCCTGGGACGAATTGACGGAGGCTTGAGTGAGTGAATCGAAAAAGTTTAAGTCATCAGCTCAAGCTCTTGGTAATGTCATATCATTGTTTAAATTTGAGAGCAAAGTTTACTTGTAAACATTTCGAGCGGCAACAATGGTAAGAGATTTTATCTTATTATCTCTTGTAAAGGGATGGTTCTAGTCAAATCTTTGTTAGGTGAATCACTAGACAACATGTAGGTTGTGGATTAAGAGCCATCTCCGAATCACATTATATTGTGTTGTTAGCATTTTTTCAAAATTTGTTATTCTTATTTCATTGCATCTATATTTGACAAGAACCCCACTAAAATACTAACAATTGATTTGTTTTGTGTTTGCAAGGAAGAATTTTAATTTATAGGCATCTTGTATTCACTCATCCCTCTAGTAGGTCTGCTCATATTCAGCCAATCATTGATCCTCAGTTCCTCACAAACCCCGCTTATCAAAATAATCATATTGCAAGAAATAGGATTTTTTTTTTCACAGCAGCTTCGCTATTATTACATTTGTTTATTCCTTTCAAAAGATATATCGGTAAATTTGATGTCACTTCCGTCATCAACAAGTTTGTTCTGTTACAATAACCTTCCATAACCATTCAAAGATTTAGTGGGTTTCCCATGTCCCTTTCACAGCGAAATAAAAAAAAAGTAGAGTTAAAGTACCTTTTTACATCCATTATTGGCCATTGTTTCCAAAAGAATGATTGTGCCAATAATGTTATTGTTATAATAAAGCAAGGGCTTTTCAACACTTTCTCCCACTGCCTTTAATCCGGCAAAGTGTATAACAGCGTCAAATCTGCAAAGGAAATTAAAAGCATAAATGAAAAATTCACATTATTTACAAGAAACTATTAATTACTGCGTCAAATAAAAGGAATAACTAATGACAAACGTGTTGATCACGTAAGAGGATTATAAAACATTTATATCCTTGAAAAAAAATTAAATCATCTCGTATTGTGGACACTGAGAATTAAGGTTGAGGTCGTTAAGTTTTATCCTTCCAACATAAACTGCTTCAAAATCTTTTAATAAATTTGTGAAATCCTCTAAGATCAATGTAATTCATACTTTGGCTGATGGAAATTTTATTACCCTATCGCCAATTAGTCCAAACGAGATCCCTTTGTATGTGATGACCATGACACGCCTTGAAAAAATGGATAAACGTTATCAGAAAATGCAGGTTTATGGTGGAGTTCTGACAGTCTGAACCCAACTTAGCATGGGTTCTGTACTTCTGACAGTCTGAACCCAACATGGCATGGGTTCTGTAATAACCTTGTATCATTGAAAAATAGAAGTAAAAACATCTATAGAAGTGAATATCTAGTAAAAAAAATTCACTTTGCTGCAGAACTGTTATATTTGACTCAGTCTTGTTGACTTTAACTGGGTGATACTTTTACGTTGGCAAAGGCTTGATACTGCTATGGATCTGTCAGGTTATTGTTTTATGATCCTGTTCTGTTTAGGAGGGCATATCATTCGTAGAGTGGATCAGAAATTAAATTGATATAAGATCAAGTAATGATGTAGAACTACTTAGAACCTTGCATCAGAGTATTTATATGGAATCAAATATTGAATGAACACACCAGTTCAATCTATGAGTTATTTTTTCAGGTCACAGTAATGGAGTACCTTTTGGATATTAAGAGATACGAAAAAAACTCTCACAATGAAACATGGCGACAGGAAAATGTTATGAATGTTTAGCCAAAATCACAGCACGTTTCGCCCAAGATGTAACAAATAGGAGTAAAATTTATCTAATACAAAGTCTACAGTAGGTTTTATGTTTAACTCCGTGCGTGACCATATTAACGACAACATTTTATCTAAAAGTCTCTAAAGTATCGAGACCGGGACTCTGTTCAATCTGGGGAACAAAACTTACTTTGTCGAATCAAAAAGTTTCTTCAGTGCATCCCTATCTCGAAGGTCAATCTGTAGAAGTATAGAGAAGATGAGAAACCAAGACCATGTCGCATATTATTCTAGGACATTAACGAATCGCTTAAACAAACACCAATATAGAACGGGGTTTGAAGCAATGAGCCGTCACCGTAACAAAAATATTATTCGACAGCTAGCAGCTATTTCTACTAAAGCATTCTTGTCGTGCAATTGCAAATCTAATTAAGAATATAAAAAATAGTTGACTTTGATATATACGCTGTTGTAATATACTAATATGCAAGAGGATAACACATTAGTTCCCGGTTACAAAAAGCCAAAATAGACCATCAATCGGACATCTGTAATGTTGCATATTAACAACGAGATACATATGGACACGATTGCTGAGATATTAGATACATTAATTGAGCACTATAATTGCATACGTAACTGCAGTTCGACGTTTTCAAGTTCGATAGGAGACCTTGTGTTAAAATAATAAATAAGCAAAACTCGGAGAACATCTAATGTGTGCGTAGCGTATCCAAGATAGCCACACATTTGGAGGAGAAAGAGACATACAAATAAATTAAAGAGGCTGGTGGATCAAAAGAATCGCTTATGTATAGTGGTGTATCGCATAATCCACTAGAACGTATAAAGCTAGCTAGCCAAACTGGCTGAGTTTGCCATAGAGAGATGCAAATAAATTGCACCTAAGAATTCGCAATGACGTGAGACAGCAATACCAAGGACAGATGAAACATAGAATAGTGATGCAAAGACAATTCTAGAATAAATGATGTTGCACAATTGCCAATAAAATGTTGCAAAAATTTGGAAAATTCATAACAATATGGTGCAATTACGTTGCAGGACCGAACACGAAAAAGTGTTTCAACCAAGTGGTTTGGCATCAGATACCCAACAGGTGTAAGTCACACGATCATCGAGGATTACCGGCAGAGTCAATCCGCTTGGTATCTTAGCAATTAAAGTTGAAGAAACCGTAAGCCACTTATCGCCATCAAATATCAAAGGGGAGAAAACGTGACGCAACCATCATCGACCGATTAAAATTCTTTCGTTAAAAAAATTAACCATTATTAGTAAGCAAATCGTGTAGCGACATTCCTTCTCAGAGATGAATCAACATTTACAGGAATAAGAATCCGTGTAACTCAAAAAAAAAAAATATCAATCCCTAAAATTCGTAGTTAAAGCCAAACAAGCGACCGAAACACAAGAAAACACATCCAAGAGAATCAAACTTTGCACATCCAAAGGCATAAATTCCTGCAAGGACATCCATCCCGATCCAAATACCCTAAAATCCCGCTCCAGAAATCAAAGTCGAAAAGAAAAGCAATCGATCGAATACCTTATGAAAGGTCAGGTTCCTGCCGGCGTCCCCAGCGAGCTTGGCGACGCGCTCGAGGGCGGCCTCCGAGGAGTTATCGAGGTTATCCACGACAGCGACGCTGAAATCAGCGAGGAGAAGCTGCAACACGGTGTGACTACCGATGTAGCCGGCGCCTCCCGTGACCAAAATTCTCTTCCCCATGGCGTATCGGACCGGAGGAGCCACGCTCGCGAGAGGAGGAAAAGTGCGTGATCGGAAGGAAAACTGAAGATTTTATAAAATTAGGGCGTGAAAAGGAAGGAGCGCCGCGAAAGCAACGGTGGAGAGGAGAGAATGGGGCAGCGACGGAAGCGGGAGAGCGAGAACGGCAAGCGAGGGAAATTAAACGCGTGGGGGGAGTGTGTTTATATATATAGGCGCCCTGCCCTCGACGCATCTTATAACTTCCTTTTTTTATGAAAATAAAAAAAAACATCGAAAAAAGGCCGACTATGTTTAAAATTAAAGGTTAAAAAAAAATAATATAAATTACTATAATTTTGACTTGAAAAATAGTTGATATAATAATTTACTAATACAGTAGCAATAATTGATAGATTTAATGTGCGATTGATTTAATTTAGTTGCATATTTGATAGTCAATTTATAAATTAAGTAAATAATTACCATTTTAAATAATAATGAATATAATACCATTTTTTCCATTCATTATTTACCGATCCAAAACGTCTAAATAAAAGATATCAAAAAGAATTGATCGGATTGAACATGACATGAATCTGATCGACTAGTTTTGCTGTCCCATAGACATAAACAGTCTCATTTACTTAATTTATCATGGATCTCATGAACTCATATCAGGGCAGCTCATGAAAAGCAAGGTATAGTTCGTTGACACTTGTAGTTTAATCTCATCGTTTGATTCGGCTATTTAACCGATGCAATATCACATGGAACTCATGAAAGCAAGGCAACGATATTGCATTAATTTCATAGACGAAAAGACCAATTAAAAAAACACCGAAAGTCATTTGTGCATGTGTTGACGGTTCATGTGAGCGAATTGAAGGAAGCTGGTGCACTAGTTGTAAGCCTGTGCATTGAATCTGATTCATTGCTGCTTTGCTTTGTGTGATTTGCACTTCGTTCCTTCTCAAATACAGCTTGAAAACCTGCCAGTCCACTTTATTTAACTCTCACATTTTATTCTTTTAGTCATATTATGATCTGACTTAAGTCTCGGAGCACAAATCCAGCGGATACATTGGGCCTAGACAGTTGGGGTTGGCTGTTGGTGAAGCACTATAATTAAAAAAGAAGCTATAATTTATCAAATAACGTAGATAAATATGCATTTTCTCCGATCACATGTGATTTTGAAAATATTCAAATAATATAATCTTTCTCTTCTTTTCAGAATTCATATGACAAAAATTAAACGCAATCCCTTCTTCTTTCTTTTTTTTTTTCTCTCTCTTATGCATATGGAATAAAAAAAACTCTATTTCTTCTTTAAGCAATCAACAACTCAATGGCATTAATTTTCCGAGATTTTTAATTTGACATATGGTATATGATTCAATTCTAGTCAAAATTATATTCTCTCAAAATTTAAATCATTAAGACTAAAAAGAATTTATATACCTTTACAATGATATAGTATTGTCCACTTTAGACCTAAATCCTTATAGTTTTGCTATTGGACTCTCCTCAAAAGATCTCATATCAATGGAGATATCTTTCTCTCAAACAAAGGATCACAGACCCCCTCAAACGGAAAGTCTTTTCGTTTGATGTCAAATTCTCGATCAACCAGAACTTTTTGCCTCTCGGTCTACCTGACCTACTAGGACTTTATTGCCTAGCCGCAACTAGGACTTCTCTACCTGATGTCTGATCCTCTTGATAAGACATGGGAGCTCATACCTCCTTTGTTTAAGGTTTAACCCATATGGTTCAATTATACCATAGCTCTTGTGCACAGTTAGTGGTTAGACCTTCTGGCAGTCCAGACTCTGATACCAATTATTATGACCAAAAGGAATTTAGATATCTCCACAATGATATGATAGTGCCTACTTTGGGTCTAAGCCCTCATGGTTTTGCTCTTAGACTCTACTCAAAAGGTCTCATATGAATGGAGATATATTTCTCTTATAAGTTCATGATCTTTCCCATGTGTTTTCAATATAAGACTATATTTGCAATTTTACAACCCCAACATAACGTTGTTGTTGACACAGTATTGTTGATTTTTGGAAATCAAAAGTTATGGTTTCTTAAAACTTAAGTCGGCAATACATTGTTGCTGGTTTTTTAAATTAGAAAACTGTGTTACTAATTTTCAAAAATAAACAACACAACACTGATTTTCAGAAATCAGCAACACAGTGTTGTTGACTTAAACTTAAGAAATCATAATTTTTTACTGGGATTAAACTACGGGATGCATAATATATTGAATCGAAAATTATTCAGAGATCTTAGATTTGATATATTGTGCGTCTTGTGATTCAATAAGAGTAAAAAATTATGGTATCTCAGAGTTCAATTCAACATGTTAATTGTTGCTGATTTTATACTGCTGAAAAATCAACAACATAATATATTGTGTTGTTGATTTTCAAAAGAACATACTTTTCACTAGAAATTAACCACGATATGCATAATATATCAAATCGAAGCTCATTCAGATATCTTCGATTTCATATATTGTCTATCTATTGATTCAATCTCAGTTAAAAGTTATAGTCTTTCAAATTTTAAGTTAGTAACAATGTTGTTATTGGTCTCTCGAAGATCAACAACACATTGTAGTAGCTACGAAATCGTAGCTGCTAACTACAAGTTATAACTTTTGATTTGAATTGAACTATATGACGCATAATATATCAAATTGAAGTTCATTTACAGATCTTTAAATGAGTTTCGATTAAATATATTATGTGCCTTGTAATTCAATCCGAATAAAAAGTTATAACATTTCGAAATTGTAACTTGTAGTTATAGCAGCTACGATTTTGTAGCTGCTATAATATCTTGCTGATCTTCAAAAGACCAACAACAATGTTCTTGTTGATTTAAACTTTGAGAGACCATAACTTTGATTGAGATAGAATCATGAGATGTATAACATATCAAATCATAGATCTTTGAATGAGTTTCAATTTGATATATTATGTGTCATGTAGTTTAATTTCAATCAAATCGTAGAAACTCATGATTCAATTTCATTCTAAAGCTATGATCTCTTAAATTTTAACATTGTTGCTGGTCTTTGTGTTGAAAAAATAGGCCATAATTTTTTAATCGATTTGAAAAATATCAATCCTCTAAATATATATAGTGTATCATGATGATGCTTGATGGCATGGGTGTAATTAAGAGATGAGTCGAGCATATAAGACGTAATTTGGAGTGAATAAGACATCTCTAAATCTATCAACCATTTTTGAAACAAAACTGGCTAATGATTACTGGTCTACAAAATACTGAGTTGCTAGTCTTCAGAAGATCAGTAACATGTTATAGCAACTATGAAATCGTACCTGCTATAACTATAAGTTATCTTTGAAAAGTCATAACTTTTGATTCGGGTTAAACTATGAGATACACAATATATCAAATCAAAGTTTGTTCATGTAGGTCTAGATTAAGGCTGCTAGAAGGGAGTGAATAGTCTTACAATCAAAGTTAGAAAAGTATTTTGCTTTTGCTTAGCAAGGATTAACAAATTATTTAAACTAAATAAAGCAAACATAAACAACATAAGAAAAAAAGGCTTAGTATTTACTTGATTGCAACCGAGAAGGTTGCTAATTCAAAGCGGTTGAAAACTCTACTAAAATCTCTTTTGTTGAAGACGGAGAAACCTCTTACAAACTTTAAAAAGTTCATAAAAGAGTAAGGAAATTGAATACTAGTTGTTGTACTTTACTCCTAGCTTCAGGGTATTATTTATAGCCCTCTGGAGAAAGTTATCATTATGCTAACACGGCTTGAAGGCGCCTCTAATGTGATACAGAGCACCTTAGTTGGATAAAATTTTATTCACGCAGCAACAGTAGATTGACGGTTACTGTTCATTATGTTGGTGCAAAATGCATCAGTGATGAACAATCATCCTCTAGGGGTTCGATGTTTAACAATATACTTAAGTTAGTAATAATATATGTTAGACAAGCTAAGGGTTAGTCAAAGTGATCAAGGGTTAAACCAAACAGGACCTTATGTTTGGCAGGGTAAACACAGGTTTGATCACGTTGACAAATGATTAGCCAAACAGGATCTGATGTTTGGCAGAGTGAACCAAACCCAGGGTTGGTCAGTTTGACCAAGGGAATAAACCACACCGGACTTGAGGTGTGAAATTATATTTACCTGAAGATTAAAGGAAGACTAGTTAGGATCATGATGACTATCAAAGGAGTGATTATGGTGAAAGAAACTCTGGTGAGTGAAGTCGGGTCCTAGCAAGGGAAGCTAGGTGAAAGAAACCCTAGTGAGTGAAGTTGGATCCTAGCAAGGGAAGCTAGGTGAAGAAAATCCTAGTGAGTGAAGCTAGGTGAAGTAAATCCTGGTGAGTGAAGCTGGGTCCTAGTGAGTGAAGCTAGGTGGACTAAGTCCTGGTGAGTGAAGCTGGGCACGAAGTCTTGGTCCGGGGGACTGAGCACTAAGTCTTGATCGGGGATCGGGCAACGGAGTCTTTGCCGAGCGAGGATGGCGGACAAAAGTAGAGACGGGTCGAGGTCGGACGTCTCGAGATCCGAGTTCTCGGAGGTCGAGCAAAAGTCCAGCCGGAGGTCCCAGTTGGCAAAAGCTTTAGTCAAGCGGGGATCGTGGACAGAAGTAGAGACGGGTCGAGGTCGGACGTCTCGAGATTTGGGTTCTCAGAGTCTAAGCAAAAGTCCAACCGTAGGTTCCGGTTGGCAAACGCAACTTCTCCAGTGTGGCATAGGTGAGGACGCGTTCTCCGGGAAAGGGAACATTAGGCGTCGGTTCAACCTAGGGTTTCGGGTGAAATCCAAAGTCAAAACCAATTAACTAAGGCTTAAGATTATTTGCTTTGTTTGTGTGTTTTCTTGTCTTGCAGGTACTTGGAGTTGGAGGCAAGATAGGAGAGCATAACACAAAACAAAGAAGCCTGGGAAAAGGGTTTCCCAGGCGCCTGAATGAAGTCAGGCGCCCTATATGGGTTAGGCGCCTAGGAAGGCCTGCGACGGCCGGGTCAAGTTTTGACCATGTGGCAGGCGCCTGAGCTTAATAGCCGCCTGATAAGGGATGCTTATCCCTGCGCCGAGTTTGCAGCTGTGGATGAAGCTTTGACTGCTACGTGGCAGGCGCCCCAGCCTTATCAGGCGCCCCAGAACAAGCTATATAAAGGGGTTCGACCCCTCAATGCAAAACATCAACTTCCACATCAATTTAAGCATTCTCTGCAAAGAAAAAGCGCTCAAGTCGAAGCTCTGCGACCAAGGAGGCTCTAGGAAGAAGCGTGCGGTGCTTCAGACTTCCAGAGTTGGCCGAGTTGTTTTGGTTTGCTTTTATTTACGTATTAATTTCTTTTATTCCTTGCTTGTAAACATAACTGTAAGACGACTTTCTCCGCCTCTGGAAAGTCCAGAAAGGAGACCATTAGTGGACTCATGATTGAGTGCTTAGGCCTTGGATGTATTGACCCTGGGGGGTTGGGAACCAAGTAAAATCCGCGTGTCTTTGTATTGTTTTTGTCTTTCTTTTATTCCATTTTCCGCTGCGTACTAACCCTGATAGACAGACCGATTAAACGAAGATTTCGGACGAGTTTTCCGACAAAGTTTTACGAGTCGATATTCATCCCCCTCTATCGACCGACACTGATCCTATACATTAGAGCTGCCCCAGTTTCAACTTAGGGCACCTCAGTTCATAGCTAGGACACCTCAATTAACATTGAGGGCGCCTATAGTACTAGAGGCGCCCTCAGTCATAATTGAGGGACCTCAGTTTTGTTTTTTGGCATAATCAATTTTGGTAAACGAGGCACACTCAAATAGACTTGGGGCACCTCAGATCTTTAAAATCAACTTCCAAGTTGATATTTTTCACTCACCGACTCACGCTCACTTCGGTGATCTTTCGGTCATCCAGAGTTGAGCTCATCTGAATCCAACTCTGACATTCTCCTTGAATGAACTTCTTCCCGACTTCTCGTCCCTCGACCATCGCACATGCCCTTCTCGTCTACCAATGTACTCTTCCATAGCTCCTCGTCCCTTGGAAGCATCGAGTCCGTCGGCTCCCTTCCCATGACATCCTTCTCGCTCGTCATATTTTCCGCTCGACTTCTTGTGCTCTTAAATTCCTGCACACTTAAACACACGACATCAAACACAACATGACCTAACTTAATTCGGTTGACCAAATCAAAATCAACTCAGGATACTTACAATTTCTTCATTTTTGATATGCATCAACCCGAATTAAGTTAGGTAACAAACAAATAATAAAATTGTTTATGAAAACAATAAAACATAATTATGAAATTAAGTACATAAAAATTTGTAATTAGTTACAAGAAAAACAAATTTTACAATTAAACCTCCCCTTAACTTAAACTCATAAATTTTTCCCTTTGATCATATCAAGAATTGAGTTAAAAAGTTAAAAAAAATATGAAATAAAAAACAAACAAGGGGTAGTTCAATATTTACTAAAAATTCTGTGAAATTTTGAAAATATTTTGTAACTTAGATAATTTTTAAATTTCAAATCTTAGAAAAAAATTATTTATCATTGTTAAAAGATTCCAAAAAATGTAATTGCTAAAAAATAAATTTTCTAATTAAGAAAAATAGTTTTATCGAAAAACTATTTTTATTTTTCACAAAATAATTAGTTTTAATAGAAATAGTAATTTTTGAAAAATAAATCATTAAAAATATAGTTTTTTTTGGCAAAATGAGTTTCTCATTTTTTTTGATTATGTAAAATCTAACAGAAATTCATCAAAAAAAAAAATATGGGGGTGTTTATTTTGTTCTATTTTCCATTTTTATTTTTCAAAATACCATATTTTTTATTTTTCTGAAAAATAATTTTTTTTCATTCTCCAATTTTCCAGAAAACGTTATTTTTTTCTGGTAAATAAAGCTGGAAAATGCAAATCAAATATGTTTTCCAAAAAATCACATTTTCTACAGAAAATGAAAATGAAAAATAGACTAGAAAATGCAAACCAAACGCCCCCTAAGATTCGCAAAAATTTATCTCCAAGATTTTTAAAATTTTTAAAATTCGTTTACCTAAAGATTCTAGAAATTTAAATCTTAAAAATAGATTTCAACTTTAGAAAATCTTGCTAGTTTTTCTATAGTCAAAATAAAACGACAATTTCTGAAAAAAAATCAGGTTTTTGAAAAATAATAAGTATTTTTAAATTCAAATTTTGATTAAAAATTTCATAAAAATTTGTTTATTAGTCAAAAAAATTCTGAAATAATTTCTGCAAATGGATAACGTTATTGTCTATCATAAAAAAAAAATTGAACCAAATTAAATCCAGTAAATTGCATTGGAAAGATTATTTTCAAGTAATTATAACAATTCTAGAATTAAAATTTAGCAGAAAAATATCTCTAATTGCTCTGAACAAATTTAGGGATCCAAAATAAATCTCTACTACTATATTTACTAAAATTTTGGTGGAATATAATTTATTGACACTTTTATAATTTGACTTTTATAGTTTCTCAAATTCTAATTTAGTCCTTCATGATATCTAATTTTTTTATACAAAAATGACTTTACATTTGTAGAGAATCGATCAAACTCTAATTTTTGGGTTTGCACTAATTCTTTTAATTTTTGATTTTTTTTTCTAGATCTTCT
>JAGFNQ010006960.1:208074-267899 GCA_024364735.1 Boesenbergia rotunda
TAGGGCTTTTTCCTGCACACTTGATTAACTTGTTAGAAAACAAGAAAGACTTAACTTTTGACCTATGTTGCCATTATCAAAACACAGGTTTGACTTAGGTACATTCTGCACCAACAGAGTCGACCAACGAATGCTAGTGAGATCAGAAGTTTTCTGGGTTTAGCAGGGTACTACAGAAGGTTTGTAGAGGACTTTTCAAAGATAGCTTCTCCACTTACAGCCCTTACAAGAAAGAATAAGAAGTATGAGTGGACTGAAGACTGTGAGCAGAGTTTTCTTGAGTTGAAGAAGAGACTGACAAGCGCTCCTATTCTTACAGTACCCGAAGGTGATAAGAGCTTTGATATATACAGTGATGCATCAAAGCTAGGACTTGGAGCCATACTTATGCAAGAAGGCAAAGTCATAGCTTATGCTTCCAGGCAACTCAAGGATTATGAAAAGAATTACCCCACTCATGATCTGGAGTTCGCAGCTGTAGTCTTCGCTCTAAAAATATGGAGACATTACATGTATGGAGTGCAGTGCAAGATTTATACAGATCAACAAAGTCTGAAATATTTCTTCACTCAGAAAGACCTCAATATGAGACAGCGAAGGTGGCTTGAGTTAGTGAAGGATTATGACTGTGAGATCCTTTACCACCCTGGTAAGACAAATAAAGTAGCAGATGCACTAAGTAGAAAGACGTGTGCCACTTTGATGTCCTTATCATCATTATCACCACCATTACAAAAGGAAATAGTAGATTATGGAGTTGAGATCATTTATGGGCAGTTAGCTCTATTGACACTAGAGTCAACCTTGCTTGAAGATATACAGAAAGAGCAAGCTGAGGATTCGGATATCCAAAGGATCAAGCAAGAGATACAAGAAGGAGAAAGTAAAGAGTTTAGAGTATCTGACAGTGGGATACTCTATTATGGTGACCGTTTATGTGTCCCCAATAGTGATGAGCTGAGAAAGAAGATTCTTGAAGAAGCCTATAGAACTCCCTACTCAATGCACCCTGGTTCCACTAAGATGTACCAGGACTTGAAAAGAAGATTTTGGTGGTCCGGAATGAAAAGAGATATAGCTAAGTATGTCAGCACCTGCCTGACATGTCAGAGAGTTAAAAGCAGAACACCAGAGACCAGGAGGTGTCCTACAACCCATTCAGATTCCAGAGTGGAAATGGGAAGGCATAGCCATGGATTTCATAGTTGGTCTACCAAAGACAACTAATGGCTATGACGCTATTTGGGTAATAGTAGACAGATTGACCATGTCTGCCCACTTCTTGGCAATCAAAGTGTCTTATTCGATTGAAGGATTAGCCCAGCTATATGTACAGGAAGTGATCCGACTACACGGAGTCCCGAAGACCATTATCTCTGATAGAGATGGGCGTTTCACTTTACACTTTTGGGAGTGCGTACAGACAGCGCTAGACACCAAACTGAAGTTTAGCACAGCTTTCCATCCCCAGACTGATGGACAGACAGAGAGAGTGAATCAAATTCTAGAAGATATGCTCAGAGCTTGTGCATTAGATTTCAAAGGCAGTTGGTGTAAATATTTATGTTTAGCTGAGTTTGCCTACAACAATAATTACCAAGCCACTATTGGTATGGCACCCTATGAAGCTCTTTATGGTAGGAAGTGTAGATCTCCCCTCTGTTGGTATGAAGGTAGTGAGAAGAAAGAAATGGGGTCTTAGACTGACCTTATAGATGATACCACAGAAGCTATAAAGAGCATCCGCCAGAGAATAGAAGCTGCTCAGATTAGGTAGAAGAGTTATGTCGATGTACGCCGTAGACCGTTAGAGTTTGAAGTTGGGGATACAGTTTTCCTCAAAGTAGCTCCTATGAAGGGTGTAATGAGATTCGGCAAGAAAGGCAAGCTAAGTCCTCGATACATAGGACCCTACCTAGTGACGAAAAGAGTTGGCAAAGTAGCTTATGAGTTGGAGCTACCTCCAGAGATGTCAGCAATACACAATGTGTTCCATGTCTCAATGCTAAAGAAGCATATCCCAGATGTCAACCAAGTGATTGAGCCACAGATGGTACAAGTTCAAGAAGATCTCAGTTATGAAAGTCGACCTATTCAGATAATAGATCGAGCAGATAAGAAGCTGAGGAACAAAGTGGTACCACTAGTAAAGGTCTTATGGCTGAATCAGAAGTATGAAGAGGCAACCTGGGAATCAAAAGATAACATGAGGCAAAGGTATCCAGAGCTGTTCTAAGTTCGAGGACGAACTTTTTATAAGGTTGGGAGGATTGTAACACCCAATAATTTTCGTGAATTATTAGGAATTTTTCTGAATTTTCTAGCATTTTTTCGAATTAAAATAAAAAGAAAAAAAAGGGTGAAAAAAAAGGTCGAGTGGAGGTTTGATCCCGCGACCACAAGGCAAAGCAAGACCATAAGGGCGTCTGGATAACCAAAAGGGCGAGGGTATCAAGCACAGAAAGGGATGAAGCCAATTAATGTTATAGGTAAGTTAGGCTTTTTCATGAAGAGGTATTTAAACTTCCGCTTAAGTTGTGTTAAGACCCCATTAGGTTTTTGGAGGCTGCGCGAACAGGGGGTTTGGGGGCTGCGAAAACAAGGGTTTTCTTCCTCCTTTTTCTTCCTCTTGAGTGGAGAACCTAGGGCTTCTTCCCTAGGGCCAAGGAGTGGAGTTTCCTCGCAAGGAAGAAAAGAGGAGTCCTACGCTAGTTTTTTTCGAAATACTTAGTGAGTTTTCTTCAAGAAAAAGAGTAAGTAAATTACTCACCTACAATAGAAGTAGTTTCGTATGTAGATTCTCGTTGTAGAACCGTAATTTTGTAATCTAAGTGCATACCTTGAGAATATTGTCTTATTGTGTGATTTAAGTTTCTAAAGAATATATGTTCTTATCATAGAACTTGAATTTGAGTAGGTTTGTATGTGTGATCTAAGTATGATAAGACCAAGTTCTTGAAAAGTCCCAAAAATAAGTTTTGGGTTAAGGGCACGCAAGGTGCTCGATGAAAGTTCCAAGTAAGAAAGGTAAAGTTTGTAGTACAAAATTTATGCAAAAAGAAAGATAGCTTGATAAGTATAAGCATATTGAGTAAGAAAGTATTTTACTTTTGTAAAGTGACATGTACCGGGCAAATGAGAGACCCACAGAAAGTTAGAAGGAAGCTCTAATAGGGTGCGGTGGCTAGCTACCCCGAAACCTATTAGGGATGCGCGCATTGGTACATTGATACCATGGTACAGTGTCAAGGCCTGAGAAAGTTGATTATTACTTTGATGTATATGAGTATATGTAAGTGTTTCAATTTCCTTGAGTGCATGTTTTTGGTTATGTATGTTGACATGGTTATGTTATAAGCATGTTAAAGAGAAAGAGCAAAGAAGTTAGTGTTTTAAAGTATGGAAATGTATCATTAGTAAGTTTCAAAAGAAATCATGAGCATGTTAAGTTTGCAAGTGTTTTGATGCTAGTAAATGTTTTTAAGCATGATTGAGCATGATAAGTGTATGAAAGTTCTCATGTGCAAATATTTCCAAGTGCATGTATTTTGAAGCAAGCATTCTTTGAAATGAACATGTTTATTATCGATAACATGGATTTGTGAGTTAGGATTTACTTACTAAGCAATTCGCTTATTAGTTGAATTTCCTTCTATTGCAGATAAAGGTAAAGAAAAAGCATAAGCTATGGAGGTGAACGGGAGTTGCATTGATGTTCAGTGGCGGCGGAACCGTGGAAGAGATCTTTGGGATAAGTCTTAGAGGCGTTTTGATTTATAGAAACTCATGGTTGATGTTTTGGATTGGTAGGATGTGATCACCTTATTTAAACTTTACATGGAGTCAAAGTTGGGTACAAAGTTAGTAGAGATTGCATGTGTTTTGATAAGTTTGTTAAATTTCGTAGAAATCCTAATTTCAAGTTATTGGATTCGTTTTGAGTTGTTAAGATGCTTATAAAACTAGTGTGGAGTTTAGATTTGGAGTTGTTTCATTATATGTATTGGAAGTGTGTGAATGGTGGACCCTTGAAAGGAGTTCCCAGATCTGAAACTGCAGTTTTCAGGCGTGCCAGTCGACTGGTTCAGATACCAGTCGACTGCCCTATCGAACAGAACCTTCTGTTCGATGCACCAGTCGACTGCCAAGAGGCCAGTCGACTGGTGCCAGGCATAGAAAGTTTCTGTGGCGGACACCAGTCGACTGGCTATCTAGCAGTCGACTGATACCATTGAAAAGAAAGTGTTCTAGGGCAGATGGTTAGTGATTTAGTTTTACAACTAAGAGGTCTAGGGGTCAAATCCTTGCAAAGCAAATAAAATGAAAGTTTTTTTTTAAAAGAAAAAAATTCAGAGCAAGTTAAGGGTAGTCAAGTAGTTGTAACCTAAGGCTAAGAATAAGGTAAAGTTAAGGTTATGTAAAAGTGACGTCCGTTTTAAGGGAGAGAAGTTAAGGGGTCGTCACAGCTGGGTTGTGTTCTTTCGGAGTTGTCCAAGCCTTCTCTCCGCATCCTGTAATTTATCCAAGTTGAGTCTAGTTTGTGTGGCTTGGTTGATGGCTTCAACGGTAGATTTGTAAAGTTGGGCGCAGTCTTCATTATCTTGATGGAGATGGGCTTCGACTTTTGGGTTGGGCTTCTCCTTTAGCTCCTGCGTTGCCCCTGCTATCATGTGAAGGTGGTCCAGAAATTCTTCCTTCCATCCTGACCAAATAACAACAAATATTAGTCGTGATAAGGAATCTACAAGCTGGTTGTTCTTGCCTTCTATGTGATCAAAGGTGACTTCTAGTCCACTACCAGTGATATAGTCAACAAAGGTCAACCAGCGCACTCTGGAGGGTTTATTCTAAGCTGATTTATTGAAGAAGCTAATGATGGCCTGACAGTCTGTTCGGATGATAAGCTCCTTTTTATCTAAATAGTAGATCTTCAGCTTTCCATAGTCTTCATTACTGCGTGGATCTCAGCATCAATAGTTGACTTAATAGGGAAAAACCTCCCACTGGCATAAGCACATATTTTTTTGATAGACCTTGGGTCGTTCTTCCGATTCTTCCACTTACAAACTCCTCCCATCCGCTCATGCATCCGTCCACTTCTAAGAAAATAAAACAGTCCTCTGGGGGGACTTCAAGATCGGGAAGATGTTGGACTTTATCCTTGATGAGTTTTACTAATTCCCAGTCTTGTTGGTTCATCCTCTTTTCACCGGTGTTACTAGTTTTGGCATAAAGAGTACTTAGTAATTTCCCTAGGTTTGGGATATGGTTCCTTGCATAGTTGAGAATACCGAGCCATGATCTCAAGCCCCTTTTAGTGGTGAGATCTTCTTCATTAAACTGAATGATTTTCTTAATAATATGAGGTTGTAATTTAATTCTTCTGTTACCAATAATAGCCCCAAGGAATTCGATTTCTTGAACTGTTATCTTCATTTTTGACGGGTTAAGTACTAACCCATTCTTTTTGCATATTTCAAGCATTGTTCGGAGATGCTTTTCATGTTTGGCTTCGCTTTCTGAAAACATAAGAATGTCATCAATATATACTGCAATGAATTGCTCAGTACCTTTTAAACAGGTGTCCACCTTTCTTTGGAACACTGCGGGAGCATTTTTTAATCCAAAAGGCATGGCTAGCCATTCATATAATCCATCAAGAACCCAAAAGGTTGTCCATTCAATTGATTCAGGGTGCATAGCCACTTGATGAAATCATAATTTCAAAGATTTTAAGTTTTTAAGAATTAATTAAAGTTTAAGTTGTTAAGAATTTATTAAGGATTTAAGTTGTAAAGAGTTAGTTAAAATTTAAGTTATAAAGGATTAATTAAGTTTTAAGTTATTAAGAATTAATTAAGCTTTAAATTATTAATAATTAATTATGATTTAATTAGTTAAGAATTAATTAAAGTTTAAATTGTTACGAATTAATTAAAGTTTAAATTGTTATGAATTAATTAAAGTTTAAATTATTAACAATTAATTAAGGTTTAAATTATTAAGAATTAATTAGGTTTAAATTATTAAGAATTAATTATAGTTTAAATTATTAAGAATTATTTAAGGTTAAGAATTAATTACAGTTTAAATTATTAAGAATTAATTATAGTGTAAATTATTAAGAATTAATTACAGTTTAAATTTTTAACAATTTTGGGTCTAGTTGTATCATTTCCATTATTTCATAAATTTCTGATTCATCTATTATTTCTTTTGCATTTAAATTTTCAAGTTTGTTTAATACTTCTACTTTATTTGAATTTTTGTAAGCCTTATTAAATATAACTTTAATTTTAATTAATTCATCTTCATCTTAAAAGTTATATTCAGAAATTGTATCATTATCTTCAAAATAGGTTGAATAATTCTCAAGACTATTAACTAAGGTTGTAGCATTATATTCAAAAACATTAGAATTATTAATTAAGGATTGAACATTATCTTCAAAAATATTATAATTATCAGCAATATTATTAATTAAGACTTCTCATTATCCTTAGATTATCAGAGCTAACAAAAATATTATTAATTAAGATTTCCTCATTATCCTTAAAATTATCAAAGTTAACAGAAATATTATTAATTAAAATTTCCTCATTATCCTTAGAATTAATTTCAAAAATTGTAGCATTAATATTAAGGATTAAGGAATTGATATTTGATATTTTAATATTGTCAATATTGGAAACATTACTAGCTAATTTGTCATGCAATATATTTAATTCATTATGTAAATAATCTAATTTAACTGTAAAGTTAACATGATTATCTAAGTTATCAGAAATAATATCTAATTTTGCAGGAATTTGAAAACCACTTTTGCGGAAATTAGCTTTTCATACCTTCTTTACTGTGGTCAAACACTGATTCTTGTAGTGTCCATGCTTTTGACATTTAAAGCACCGGATGTGACTCTTGTCCGTCCAGACTCCTAGCGTTAGTACCTCCGTTGTCGTCGGTGGTGAAGTTCGAATCTTACAAGTAGGATACTGGTTTTTATAGTGTCCTCTCTCCCTGCACTTAAAACATATTATGTGAAATTTAAAAAATGACATAATTAAAAATATACCTGTATTCACTCTTGCTCCCTCTCAATTTATGGCTTCTTTGCTCCTTCGGCTGTTAGTCTAGTGAAGAACTACCTGCTCTGATACCACTTGTAGGATCGGTGTTGGTCAATGGAGGGGGGTGAATATCGACTCGAACTTTTGTCGGAAAACTTCGTTGTTCGTTCGTTTTTCTATCAGAGTTAGTATGCAGCGCAAATATAAAATAAACTAAAGAAAAACAGGAAACAAGCGGGTTTATTTACTTGGTTCTCAATCCCCCCAAGGTTAGTACGTTCAAGGCCTATGTACTCGACGTGAGTCCACTATTGGTCTCCTTTTCGGAATTTTCGGAGGCAAAGAATACCCGTCTTACAGTTCGAATTACAAGCACAAAAATAGTAAATAAATACGGCTCATAAATAAAAAGCAAACCAAAAAAAACTCAGCCAACTCTGGAAGTCCAAAGCGCCGCTCACTTCTTCCTGAAGCCTCCTTGGTCGCAGAGCTTCATCGTAGCACTTTTGCTTTGCACAGAATGCTTAGACAGATTGGAAACTTGGATGCTTGAAGTGAGGGGCCGAACCCCTTTATATACTGCGTTCTCGGGCGATCCTCGCTCGGCAACAGCTTTTGCCAACAGGAACCTCCAGCTGGACTTTTTCTCGACCTCCGAGAACCCGGATCTCGAGACGTCCGACCTCGACCCATCTCTACTTATGTCCGCAATCCTCGCTCAGCAAAAACTCCGTTGCCCGATCCCTGACCATGACTTAGTGCTCAGTCTCCCAGACCAAGACTTCGTGCCCAGCTTCACTCACCAAGACTTAGTCCACCCAGCTTCACTCACTATGATTTCTTCCACCTAACTTCACTCACCATGATTTCTTCCACCTAGCTTCACTCACTAGGACCCAACTTCACTCATCAGGATTTCTTCCACCTAGCTTCACTTGCTAGGACCCAGCTTCACTCACCAGGATTTCTTCCACCTAGATTCACTCACTAGGATGTCTTCCACCATTATCACTTCTTTGCTAGTCATCTTAATCCTGACTAGATTTCTTCCAACCTTCAGGTAAATATAATCCAAAACCTCAAGTTTGGTTCGGTGTAATCCCTTGGTCAAACTGACCAACCCTGGGTTCTATTCACTCTGCCAAACATCATATCTTGTTTGGCTAATCCCTTTGTCAAACTGATCAAACCTAGGTTTACCCTACCAAACATAAGGTCCTGTTTGGTTTAACCTTTGATCACTTTGACTAAACCTAAGTATATTGTCACTTGTAGTTCTGCCAAACATCAGGTCCTGTTTAGCAAAACCCATGATCATTTTGACTAACCTTAGTATATTGTCAAACATTGAAACCCTAGAAGATGATTGTTCATCACAGATGCTTTTTGCACCAACAATAGTGATTTGGTCCTGCTTGATTTATCAAGCTATGTTTAGGGATCCATGCTTAGACTCGGGTGATAGTATGGTTCAAAATTGAATAATACGATCTATACCATGAGTTGGTTCTATATCTAAGTCCAGATCGATTAAGAACGACCTTTTGTTTTCCAAGAATCATGTTAAGACTCTCGGAACCCAAAGTAAACCGTTCTAGGACAACTCTAAGTTCCTTGACTTGAGTTTTCAGGGAGAAATTCTCTTTCTCAAGTTGTTGGACTTGAGTTGAGGTTCCTTCCTGAACAGTCTCAGTCAAGGGGCTTGAGTTAGCCTCCTCCTTAAGGGTTTTTACCTCCTTTTGGAGGAACTCAACCCGGACGTTGAATTTGGCCAACTTACATGATAGATAAGAGATAAGATAATATAACTCAGATTTAGGGAAACCTCTTACAGTGAGTTGACCATTTTCTGACATGGAGATTGTTCCGGTTCTGTGGCTTTTCTCCGGCTCTACTTCAGATTCAGACTCGGTGTCAAGTTCTTCTGATGGCATCAGCGTGAGGAGGTTCGAGTGGGGTACTTCTTCTTCGTCTTCCAAGGATGACTCATCTCGCGTAGCTTGGAGCGCCTTCTTTGTTCGTTGCATCTTCGCTCCTTTTAAGTTAGAACACTCCGATTTAAAGTGATCCTTCATGTTATACCCGTAATAGGTGATCTCCGTCTTATTCTTCTGGCTCATACTTAGTTCAGTCGGATCATCCTGTGACTAAACCAATTTCTTCTTCTTCTGAATTTTGTTTCTATTGTTCACACTCTGAAATATCTTGACTAGCTTGGTGTAGTCAATGTCATCTTCATCAAATTCTAAGTAGGAGTCAAACTCAGGTTTTGGTTACGTCTTTTTCTTCTTAATTTTACCTGCAACAAAGGCATTACCTTTCTCGACCTGAGTAGTATAGTTTGTTCATGTAATTCGAGTTCAGAAAATAATTAATCTAAATTTGTTTTAGAAAGGTCCCTTGAAACTGTAAGCATCTACCATAGATGCCCACAAAGTATTTCTTAGGAAAGAGTTTAGTGCATATCGTATTGAATCACGGTTCTCTACCATGTAGCCAATAGCATAAAGACTGTTCATTAGCTCCTGGATACGAGCATGTAGTTGTGCAGCAGTTTCACCTTCTTGCACCTTTATATTGTACAGTTTGTTCAGAAGCATGTCTCGCTTGCTTATCTTCGTGTTGAAGGTCCCTTCGTGAAGTTCGATTAGCTGGTTCCAAAGTTCCTTCGCGCTGTTGAAGGGGCTGAAGCGGTTAAGCTCCTCTTTTGTGAGGACACACTAGAGAGCCTGAGCTGCCTTGGTGTCAACTTCTATCTTCTTCTTCAAGGTTGCATCTCATTCAGTGTATCCCTGAAGTTTGCCTTGAGCATTTTTTGGAATTTGGAGGCCGACCTGGATAATGATCTACATTTCCATGTGAGTTTTCATGTGGACTTCCATGCGGCTCTTCTAGTAGCGGAAGTCTTCTCCCGAGAATAGAGGAGGACGAGCAGTATTGTATCCTTCTTGTTGGGTCATTTACAATAGAAAAATTCTGCAAGAAAGAAAAATAAGAAAACTTATCCCAAGACTTGGTCTTGGATTAGCAGTGTTGGAAGAAATATAAGTAAAAAAGAAATCTCGAGTGGTGTTGCACCAACTTCAAGAAACAAAAAACTTGCGATAAAAAAACAAAAAAAATATCAAAATAGACAAAAATACTTTTCTGATTAATTTTAAAAAAATCGAAAAATCCGAAAAATGTCTCAACTAGTGGTTTCACCGAACTTGAGCAACCTGCTCTGATACTACTTGTGGGATCGGTGAGATCGATAGAGGGGGGTGAATATCAACTTGAAAATTTTATCAGATTTTAGTAGAGTGAATGAGCGGAATTGAAAAATACAAGTCAAAACAAACGCTAACAAGTTTGTTTTTACTTGGTTCGGAGTCTGTGACAGTTGATAGTGTTGGTGCAGGAAGCACCATATCGAACCTTGTTTTGATATTGGCAAAGGATTCAAAGTTAAGTTTATTGGTGATCTAACAATGTTACTCAAGTGTACAGGAAAAGTCCTAGCGAAGGGCTGTTAGGCACCTGGCGAAGGGCTGCCAGGAAACAAAGTCCTAGCGAAGGGCTGCTAGGCACCTGGCGAAGGGCTGCCAGGAAACAAAGTCCTAGCGAAGGACTGCTAGGCACCTGGCGAAGGAATGTCAGGATATAAAGCCCAAGCGAAGGACTGCTAGGCACCTGGTGAAGGAATGCCAAGATACAAAGACCTGGTGAAGGACTGCTAGGCACCGGGCGAAGGATAGCTTGGTATCCAAGACCTGGCAAAGGACCGCTGGGCAAAAGTCCAACCAGAGGAGCAGTTGGCATCAGGTACATTCTCCCGAGAGGAGTAGGTGAGGACGCGTTCCCCGTCGAGGGAACAGTAGGCGTCGGTTCGACCTAGGGTTCCATTTTGGAAATCCAAAGTCAGAACCAAGACAGCTAAGGCTGTATAAAACTAACAACTTACTGCTTTATGTTGTTTTCGGACTAACCCTGGATGCAGGACCAAAAGAACGAGTGTCTGCAGCTCAGAGAGCCTCAAAGGAGTGAGGCAGCAGCTGAGTAGGGCGCCCTGAGTGTCCCGGGCGCCCCCAAGGTGAACATGAAACAAATGAAGCAAAAAGGAGCTTCGGCTGAATACTGGCCGGGGCGCCCCCAGCAGCCAGGTCGCCCCCAGCAGTCAGGGCGCCCCCAGCCACCAGGGCGCCCCGCGCCTGAAGACAGCGATGAGGATAAGCCTCATCCAGCCGATACTCCCGCTGAAAAGGTCAGCTAGGGCGCCCTCAGCTTCCAAGGCGCCCCCGTCAAGGACTTATCCCGATTTTGAAGGGATAACTCGCTGACCGCGAAGTGAGCGGATCACAGGCCACGTGGAGGGCGCCCCCGTGCTCCAAGGCGCCCTCAGAACCCTATAAAAGGCCCTCGACCCCTCAAGCCTGAACACAACTTCTTCCAACGCTGTTACGTTCTTCTGCTCCTGCGCTTCACCCCAGAAACCTTCCAACTCGACACGAAAGCGCCGACGACGTCCCTCTGCTCCGAGAAACATCCGATATCGGACGTCGGTAACGAAGAACTGATTTTTCATTTCTGTTATACTATTACTGTACTACAATTGTAAACTTTTGTAAGAATCTTTGCGTGATTATAGAATTTCCCTCAGTAAACGATCAACGACCGTGGGCCTTGGAGTAGGAGTCAACCCAGGCTCCGAACCAAGTAAAATCATCTGTGTTTGCGTTTGTGTTTTCTGCTGCGTACTTGCTCTAACTCTCTTTCGAAAATTTTTAACGATATTCACCCCCCCCCCCCTCTATCGTTTCTCTCGATCCAACAAGTGGTATCAGAGCGGGGTAGTTCAAACTTGGTGCAACCACCAGTTTGAAAGTTTTTCGGATTTACAAAATTTTTAATCTTATTTCTTTTCTTTCTAGTTAATCAACACCACTCGATATTCACCCCTCCTCTATCATTTCTTTTCAATTTTGAATTCTCATTTTTTTCACCATAAGTTAGAATTGTTAAAACGATCAACTTTTGAAATTTTGTTATAAAATTTTTATTATTATTATTTTAATATTTTTTTTCAAAATCCGTGCTACCCTAATTCGAGCAAAGTTTTTTTTAACATTGACTTCTAACTTTTTCATTATTAATCAGAAGTAATAAAATCAACATTTTCAAAAATTTGTCATAATTTTTTATTATTATTTTACCTCAAAATTCGTGCAATATTTTTGTTGGGCTATATCTTTTCTCTCCTGCACTACTAATCCAAGACCAAGTCTTGGTACAATTTTTTGTTATTTTGTTTGTGTGCAAGGTTTATATTAAATGACCAACCAAGAGTGGAACAGTGCACGTCCACCACTATTCTCCGGCGAGAACTTCACGTTTTGGAGATGTCAAATGGAGTCCCTTCTGAAGGCCCACATGGACTTATGGCAGATCATCCAAACGGGATTCTCGTTTCCCGTAGAAGATGAGTCATCAATCGAGTGGGACAAACTGGATGAACACACCCTCAATCAAATTGAGACCGATGCAAGGGCAACTGCAATCCTACAATGTGGCCTAACCAAGGAGCAACTCGAGCTAGTAGGTCCATGCAGATGTGCTAGAGAAATCTGGGTAAAATTGATTAATCTTCATCAAGAGATCTCAAATGAAGAAGAAGATCAGGTAAGTTATCTTGCCCTTTCGGTCCAAGCACAAACAGCCGAGTCAGAGTCTGAACCCGAATCCAAAGTCGAACCAGAATCAGACGACGAATTGACTGAGACGGTAACTAATTTTGAATTCTTTTCAAAATTTGAATTAAATAATCAAACAAATACTGTAATGGTCGAGGAAGGTGTAAATTCTTTTGCAGGGAAAAATCCTAAAGAACCACCAAAGAAGGAGCTTCAACTAGTACCCGAGTCCGACTCAGACACAGAATCAGAAGATGAGCCTAGATCCGAGGCGGCAAGAATCAAGGGGGAGATTCCCAATAAGGAACCAAAAGGTAAAAGTGTAAAATTAGATTTTAAAAATCATATAATTTGTTACACATGCAGGGAGAGAGGGCACTACCAAAGTGAGTGTCCTACTCGTAAGATTCAAACGACACCACCGATGGCGACAAAGGAACCAGTTCCAAAAGCACGAAGGGACAAAAGTCGCATCCAATGCTTCAAGTGCCAGGAGTTCGGGCATTACCAACGTGAATGCACAGATAAAAGAGCTACCAAGAATGCCGGACAAACGATCGACAAAGGTAAATTTACAATATTTGAAAATCCGTTATTTACCTTGAATAATATGATTGATTCATGTAACTTAATTAAAGCAAACTTCAGAAAATTGAAACAAGAAAATGAAACCCTAAAACATAAGGTCAATAAGTTAGAAAATTTAATTCATAATCTTGCTGATTTCGAAAATCCGGAGTATTACTCCAATTGTGACCTTACTTTGACAATTGTTTGTTTTAATTATGTGTTTCTTTTTATTTTATTTTTTTTGTTGCTTAGAAATAGGATTGGCTAGTATAAGGACTGAACCAACTTAACTGAAATTTGAACAACATAGTATTGGGTGGAGGTGAGATGATAGTACGTTAGGGAAGCCATTTTGGCGGAACTAGCCGAAGCTACCGATCCAAGATCCAAACTAGTTAGACCAGAATTTACCAAAAAGTAATTTTAAAGATGAAATTTCACTAAAAGGCTTTGTCTAGGAAAGGGTTGATGATCCAATAAGGCTACGGCCAAAGAAGGCCTTGTGCCTCGCCAAGACCTGGAAGCCAATTTTTAAAATTCAAATTCAATTTACTCTTTGTTAAATTCGAATCTAACACAAATTTTCAGTTAATTTTAGATTCAAATATCTCTTTTCAAAATATTGGGTTTAAAAATTAATTTAACTTTTCAAAATTAATCATGGCCTTTTCAAAATAAATCTTTCTATTAAAATATACATCTCACAAAACAGTTAAGGATATCCTGTTTTGTCACTTAGAAATGGGTGAGATGCTTAGGACCTAAAAGTTGAGTCCAACCCAACCAACTAATTCAGATTAATCAAAATCAAATCTTAATTAAATCAAAATCAAATCTTCATTAAATCAAAATTAAATCTTAGTTAAATCAATTAAATTCAATTAAATCTTAATAAATTAAATTTAATTCAATCAAATTCAAATTTAATTCATCTGACTTTTCAAATTCAAATATAATTCATCTGACTTTTAACATTCAAATTTAATTTAACTAACTTTTAAAATTCAAAGTTAAAATTCTAATTAATTTCAAAATCCTCAAAAATCATTTTTTTAAAAACTAAGGTTTAATGTTTCAAAATTAACCATTTTTTGTTAAAATTAAATATTTGTCTCACACAACCCATAAGGTTAACATGTTTGACCACGTAGAACCGGGTGAGACATCTAGGACCTAAAAGCATGATTCACTATCCTTTTAAATAAAAAAAAAGTTTGCAAAAATTATTCAAACTTACCTCTAATTTTTAATTTATTGTACTGTACCCTACTTTTTCATTTATCACATTTTTTTGTCAAATATCACAATAAATAGAGTCTAGGGCTTATTCTGATTTAGTCAAAATAGTCAACCCTAGTCCATATAGTCAAACCTGGTTAACACTAAAGTCCCTTAAGGAACTTAGATAAAAGACAGATTGTGTCAGATACAGGGGAGTTCTTCTTAATTTTTTTTCGAAAAATTCAAATTTTTCAAAAATCTTATGCTTTAAAACTTATTCAAAAACCCTCGATATTACTATCTCGTTGAAAAATTATCATCATGATTTTCGAAAACTGTGCTATCATTTCAAGTTATATTTTTAAAAATTTATCTTGAAAGTTATCATACTCAAAAGATTGTTCAAAATTATTCTTTTGATTTTAATAAACCCTAAAGACACAGAGGAATGTCCACTTCATGATCTACAAGGACTCCTAGGATGTATCAAATTTAAGGGGAGTTTGAGTCAAATGAAGAATTTCTGAAATATTTTTTTGGTAATTATTTGTTTTGAAGTTATTAGATAATTCTTATAATTTAAATCGAACCCTAAGAACTCAGAGGAAGAATACTTGTGGTCAACAAGTTTCCAAGGATTGTATCAAGTTTAGGGGGAGGTTAAATTAAAAGAGTTATTAAATATTTCTAAATAATATGTTTTCATACACTATATTTTCAAAATTGTGTCGAAAACATTTGTCTTACAAAATAATATTATTTTAAAATGTTTTTGTGGCTTATAAAATTTTTTTGAAATACCTTTTGAAATAATATTTACTTGGGTTGAAAAATTTCCAGGACACTTAGGAAAATGTCCTTATAGTTAACAAGGTTTCCTAGGATTGTGTCAGACTGGAAAAGAAATCAAGTCAAGTATTCAAAATAAAATTAATTTTTTTTAATGCATAATCTTCAAAAGTACTTCTATTTTTCAAAGTACAATGTTTTGAAAAGTAATAATACTTGTAAAGGCAATAGTGTTCTAAGCGCATGAAGTTTCTAAAAGATTTGCCTACAAATATAAAATATTTTTTAAGTGGAGTTTTTGTTGGTGCAGTTTAAAGTTTTTTGCTATACTTTCAAGAATTATGCTAAGTATTTTTATGTTTTCAAAACTCATAGGCTCTGATACATAATTTTTTTAAAAAAACTTCATTCAAAATATATTTTGGTATTGATATATGGCCAAGGGGGAGAGTAGAAATTAAACTCTTCCTTAAACGTTTTTTTAGAAAGGTTATCTTAGAAAGGGTTTAAAACTTAGGAGAAGAATTTCACATTAAGGGGGAGAGACAGGAAAGATTTGGTGAAAAACTTGTCTAGAAATTTCTTAAAGACCTTGTTTTCTAAAATGCACAAAGTGTTTCCAAACAAATATTTCTAAGTGTGCAAAAATTTTTTAAATAAATTGTTTTTGGGAAATTTGAATTCAAAATTTTGCCTAAGTAATTTTTTTTGGTTTTAAACAAAATTTAGGCTTGCAAAGCTCTTCAAAATGGAAAATTGTCTAAGTGTAAAAAGCTTTTGGTGCAAAGGTTTTTATTTTTTTAAAAACACTTTGTCAAAAAACTTAGAAATTTTTACAAAAACTCAAAACTCCCTATTAAGAACCTTGTTCGCCCATGTATATTTTTGATATATGTCAAAGGGGGAGGAAAGGTCAAAGTTAAGTGTTTTAAGTGCCTTATAACACAAGTATTCAGGGTTTTAGGGGGAGTATGAGAAATAAAGATTGTTTTTCAACTCTACATTAATTCTGTTCATAAACAGTTATACGTCATTGTTTACCGTTTGTTCTTAACTGTTATAAGTTTTTAACTTAACTTTGAATTGTGTTGCCATAAATCAAAAAGGGGGAGATTGTTGGTGCAGGAAGCATCATATCGAACCTTGTTTTGATATTGGCAAAGGATTCAAAGTTAAGTTTATTGGTGATCTAACAATGTTACTCAAGTGTGCAGGAAAAGTCCTAGCGAAGGGCTGTTAGGCACCTGGCGAAGGGCTGCCAGGAAACAAAGTCCTAGCGAAGGGCTGCTAGGCACCTGGCGAAGGGCTGCCAGGAAACAAAGTCCTAGCGAAGGACTGCTATGCACCTGGCGAAGGAATGCCAGGATACAAAGCCCTAGCGAAGGAATGCTAGGCACCTGGTGAAGGAATGCCAGGATACAAAGACCTGGCGAAGGACTGCTAGGCACCGGGCGAAGGATAGCTTGGTATCCAAGACCTGGCAAAGGACCGCTGGGCAAAAGTCCAACCAGAGGAGCGGTTGGCATCAAGTACATTCTCCCGAGAGGAGTAGGTGAGGACGTGTTCCCCGTCAAGGGAACAGTAGGCGTCGGTTCGACCTAGGGTTCCATTTTGGAAACCCAAAGTCAGAACCAAGACAGCTAAGGCTGTATAAAACTAACAACTTACTGCTTTATGTTGTTTTCGGACTAACCCTGGATGCAGGACCAAAGGAACGAGTGTCTGCAGCTCAGAGAGCCTCAAATGAGTGAGGCAGCAACTGAGTAGGGCGCCCTGAGTGTCCCGGGCGCCCCCAAGGTGAACATGAAACAAATGAAGCAAAAAGGAGCTTCGGATGAATACTGGCCGGGGCGCCCCCAGCAGCCAGGGCGCCCCCAGCAGTCAGGGCGCCCTCAGCGCCCAGGGCGCCCCCAGCCACCAGGGCGCCCCGCGCCTGAAGATAGCGATGAGGATAAGCCTCATCCAGCCGATACTCCCGCTGAAAAGGTCAGCCAGGGCGCCCTCAGCTTCCAGGGCGCCCCCGTCAAGGACTTATCCTGATTTTGAAGGGATAACTCGCTGACCGCGAAGTGAGCGGATCGCAGGCCACGTGGAGGGCGCCCTCAGAACCCTATAAAAGGCCCTCGACCCCTCAAGCCTGAACACAACTTCTTCCAACGCTGTTACGTTCTTCTGCTCCTGCGCTTCACCCCAGAAACCTTCCAACTCGACACGAAAGCGCCGACGACGTCCCTCTGCTCCGAGAAACATCCGATATCGGACGTCGGTAATGAGGAACTGATTTTTCATTTCTGTTATACTATTACTGTACTACAATTGTAAACTTTTGTAAGAATCTTTGCGCGATTATAGAATTGCCCTCAGTAAACGGTCAACGACCGTGGGCCTTGGAGTAGGAGTCGACCCAGGCTCCGAACCAAGTAAAATCATCTATGTTTGCGTTTGTGTTTTCCGCTGCGTACTTGCTCTAACTCTCTTCCAAAAATTTTTAACGATATTCACCCCCCCCCCCCCTCTATCGTTTCTCTCGATCCAACAGATAGGATCTGGGATGGCTAGAGAGGGGGTGTGAATAGCCAACCACCAAAAACTCTGGCTTCTTTTCTTTTTGCACTCAGGTTAGCAGTGGTAAAACGAAACACAACAAAAAGAAACCAGAACAGACACTAACACAGGAGATTTACAAGGTTCGGGGATAACTTGCCCCTACTCCTTGGCGTGCCCGTGAGGTGGGCGATCCCTTGATCTTCGGCAGATCAGACCCCGGAATGAAACCGACTAAGAATTTCTCCTTCTCGGTGGAGTAACCTCTCCACAGACAGTCTCAGAAGTAAATCAAAATAAGCATAGGATGTTAGTAGGAGCCCTAGAGCCAATTATATGATGATTGACTAGGGGCATTTTGTATCATATTCTATTATTAATAAAGGCATGTTTGGTTATTATACTTACTTTGTATTTGTGCCAAATAACTAAGTATAATAATGTCCTTGGGTAGTTGGTTCTTATCTACATTATATCGATTGGTTGAATCGATAGTGAGATGATGTAGAGAATACTACTCTAAACCATTCCTAGTCAAGTATTAATATTCAAGGACAATATTAATACATGGAGACTAGCATGTAGGTCAACTGATGACTTGAGCTCACAAGTCATGGATATGTGATATCAAGTTGACACATGGGTATACATTGGAGAATGTGTACTGAATGACCTGCCATGAGAAAGTTTCATTGATTGTCATATGAGTGTCATAAACTTTCTCATGTGACTATTGGTATGAATAGTCCTTAGACCTGAAGTCACTACGGTTCCCTACATAAGGAGTTATGTACTTTGGTATCGTCAAACATCACCCGTAACAGGGTGGACTATAAAGGCGATCACTGGGTATGTAATGAATTATGCGGAGGGATGTGAGTGATGTAGATGGGATCTATCCCTCCCATATGACGGGAGTGATATCTGTGGGCCCCTTGATCGAGTAGGACTGCTAAAACGCATGGCCATGCTCAATTGAGTCAATATGAGATATTGAGTTCAATTGTTTGAGTGAGTCTACTCGAGGATTAAGAAACTCAAAGATTGATCGAGGATGACACGGTCTATGCCTCATTGGTCAATCTAGATATCGAGGATAGAAGGACAAGGTCATACATTGCCATAGTCACGGAGGTTAAGTCGGATCTCGACTTTCTTGTTACTTGGGTAGCATTGATGCATTGCTAGATGCCGCTCATTGCTTTTGTGTCTAAATTGGTTTAGACACATTGCCAACGTTACGAGAGCCTATTGGGTCACACACTAAGGACACGATGCTTCGGAGATTAATTTATCTTGGTTTGGCTAAGATTTAATCGGAATTGGATTAATTGAGTTAGACTCAAGTGAATCCAATTGGATTATGGATTGAGATCTAATTTGAGTTAAACTCATTTAGATTAGACTCAACCACATTTGGATGAAATATTAATTCATTAAAATGTTTAATGAATTAATAAGAGAGGAAGATGGAGAGTTTCTCACCATTAGAGAGTTACATGAAAAGTTAGAGAGTTACATTAAAATGTTTAATGAAGGGAAGTTTAAAATGGAAAAACTCCTCTTGATATGAGTATAAAAGAGTTTGTCCCTTGTCATTTGGATGACAACTTCTCATTTTCTTTCCCCTCTTCCTTCTCTTCTCCATCTTGGCCGAAACCCACATCTTGGGTTCTTGGTGTTTTGTGAACTACCTCAAGTTGCTAGCACAATTAAGGTAGTTCTTCTCCGAAGTAGAGATATCGTGTTCGTGTGGATACGAATAGAGGCACGGACACTTGAACGTGCAAGAGATCCGGCGGCGCTTGGACGAGCGGGATAAACGTAAGGGCACGCTCCAAAGGTATATGCTTTAGATAGATCTATTAGATAGATGATTTCGTACGAGTTTTTCTTTCGCATGGATAGCTCGAGGGATCTTGTTTCCGCTGCGTTTTGTGTTTATGTCACCACAAGATCCCAACACAGGAGACTTGAGAAGAAGCTTACAGATGCAACCCTAAGCACAAGCACAGAAAGATCAAGCACGAAGAAGCTGAATACAGAGCACAACACAACTCAACACAAGACCCTTCACTCAGTTCTTTGTTCTCGTTGTTCTGTCTGATCCTTGTCTCTACTTCGCCAACCTCTTCTTCTTAACTCTTTCTCTGCACACACCCAGGCGTAACCCACTGACCCCCTCTGAGCTCACTGAAGTCCTCTTCAGCTAAAGCTTCAGGTCAGTCGTCACCCACTGACCCCATCTGAGCTCTCAGCCTACCTCCTCAGCTGAAGCTTCAGGTCGTCAGGTGCCGTTGAAATCTGCAAGTGTATACCAAACAAAAAGACATCAGAGAAAGTCACCCTTTGACCCTTCTCCTTGCTCCTTCAAAGCTCTGTATCATCTCTGTATCATCTGCACGCTCACAGGTTTATTAGCGAAGCAAATCAGAACCAAATCAGAAGGAAATCAGAGATCTGACAATAATTTGAATTAAAGTTCTGAGGCGCTGATCGGTCACCTTGACCGATCAGACACCCTCCTGACCAATCAGACTTGATTCTGATCGATCCAGTGAAGTTCTGATCGGTCTCACTGACCGATCAAAGATCAGGGATCGGTCACCAGACCGATCACAAACTTTACTAGAATTTCAGGGTTGAGAGGGTCAAGACCCCTGATCGGTCTCACTGACCGATCAGCCAAGGCTTGATCAGCCAAGTGACCGATCAGGCCACTTCCTAACCGATCAGGATCCATCCTGATCGGTCCAGGATGGCTCTGATAGGTTGCACTGACCGATCAGGGCTTCTCGTGATCAATCCCTTGATCGATCACAAACTTTCTGTAACCTCACAGAATGTTTTCTGATCGGTCACCAGACCGTTCAGAAAACCTCCTGTTTACTCAGAAGCTTTTTGGATCGGTCAACAGACCGATCAGATATCCTGGATCGGTCCTGTGACCAATCTAGAATCCAGAGAACGAGCTACCTAGCCCTCTCTGACCTAAGTCCGAAGAACGAGCTACCGAGCTCTCTCCGACTCAATCCGGTCCAGAGAACGAGCTACCGAGCCCTCTCTGACCTAAGTCCGGAGAACGAGCTACCGAGCCCTCTCTGACCAGTACACTCAATCCGAACTTAACTATCACTCAACGGAACTTAAATCGATGTCAACATCAAAATAACAATCAGGTCAGACTACATCAACAATCTCTCATACTGCATCAACAACAATTCCTACTCCAAGGCACACAGTCCTTGACCATTTACGTTGGGCAATTCTACAAGTTCGCAAAATATGTTACAAATATGCAATTTGAAGTACAAAAGAAATAATGAAATTATACCAACAACTTCTAATAAAAAGACGAAAGCAGCGCGTTGTTGTCGGAGTTCCTAGATCGCTTCAGAATAGCACACTTGAGCACAAATGATGTGAAAATTTGATGTGGAATGTTGTGGCTTGAAACCCCTTTTATACAAGCACTGGAGCACCCGAGTGCCCATAGGGGCGCCCCCAGCTCAGCGCAGTCCAGCCGCGTCCTCATCCTCAAATTGGGCAAATCCTATCTTTCTCGGGCACCTGAGTGGCTCTAGGGTGCCTGTGTTGGTGATGTGGCGTGTCCAATCAGCAGTCGTCAACTCAGCCTTGCCCAGGCTAAGTTTTACGCTTAGGGGCGCCCGAGACCTCTCGGGTGCCTGTCATCTCGGGTGCCCGAGACCTCTCAAGCGCTCGGGCACCCTAGAAGCTGTTGATCTCTAATTTCTTTAACTACAACACAGGGTTAGTTTAAAATACAAATAACATATAAAATATATAAAATGAAATTCATGTTAGATAGCCGAAGCTGCCCAATCCTGACTTTGGATTTTAAAATGAAATCCTAGGTCAGACCGACGCCTACTGTTCCCTCTTCCGAGGAACCCATCCTCACCTACTCCACTTTGGAGAAGTTACCTTTTGCCAATCGGCACCTCCGGTTGGACTTTTGCTGGCCTCCAAAGCTTCCGGATCTCAAGACGTCAGTACCTCGACCCATCCCTACTTCTATCCGTTGTCCTCGCTTGGCTATGACTCCTGTCCGATCTTCCAGATCAGGTCTTCGATGTCCGACTCTCAGGCAGGACTTCGTGCCCAATTTCTCGAACCAGGACTTCGCGCCCAACTCTCGGTCAGGTCTTCGATGCCCAGCCCTCGACTAGGACTTCATGCCTAGTACTCGACCAGAACTTCGTGCTCAATCCTACAGGTCAAGACTTCGTGCCTAGGTAATCTAAACTTTCCTGTACAGTTAGTGAAACATGTTAGATCCAAAATAATACTTAACTTTGAATCCTTTATCATTATCAAAACTAGGTTTGATCTAATGCTTCCGACACTAACAAAATCGACATGATTGTACCCTCTTTAACACTTAATCAACATATTTTCTATTTCTAGTTTGAGATTTATATTTCTCTCATTTTTTTGCTTTTAGGGAGCTATTTGGAGCGAAAATGACACAAAAATGAGCAAGATGAAAGGCAAAGGATTGGAAGAAACTGGGTCATGCCCCCTGGACACGACCCCCTACAGATTCCATTACTGGGTTATGCCCATCCAGCAGACTCGGTCGTGCCCCAAGGCATGCCCGTGTAGGTGGCCAAGGCGGGGTCGTGCCTTCTCCTTCCAGCCACAAGCATGGCCAAGCCATGCCACCCAGGCATGGTCATGTTGGGTTCTCCCGGCACAAAAACATAAAAACACAGCGGAAACATGAGCCCTCGAGCTATCCATGCGAAAGAAAAACTCGTACAAAGTTGATCTACATCTACTTCTAAAGAAGATATACCTTCGGAGCGTGCCCTTTGCTTATCCCGCTCGTCCAAGGTGCGCTGGATCTCTTGCACGTTCAAGTGTCCGTGCCTCTATTCGTATCCACACAGACACAATCTCTCAACTTCGGGAGAAATACCTTAGTTGTGCTAGCAACTTGAGGTAGCTCGCAGAACACCAAGAACCCTACAGTAGGGTTTCGACCAAAGGAGGAAGATGAGGGAGGGAAGAAGAAAGGGAAGAAGGAGAGGAAGAAGACCCCATCCAAAGTCACAAGGCCCTCTTTTATACTCATCCCATGAATATGAAGAGGTTTTGTGTCTCTTTGGCTTCCTTCATTAATACCAATAAAGAGCACATCTTTTCATGTAGCTCTTTGTCATTTCCCATGCAAGAAAAGAATCTTTTCTTTTCCCTTCATTAAACACTTTAATGAATTTCCCTGTAATCCCGACCGGGCCTCTCGGGCTTCCGACCAGGTCTCCCGACCAAGTCTCCCGAGTGCCAAGCTCCCGACCCAGTCTGCTGAGCTCCGACCCAGTCTGCCGAGCTCCGACCCAGTCTGCCGAGCTCCGACTCAGTCTGCCGAGCTCCGACCTCGTCTGTCGAGCTACGACTCGGTCTGCCGAGCTCCCAGCTCACGACCCGCGCTCCCGAGTTCCCAACTCGAGCTTCCGAACTGACCTCCCGAGTTCCTAACTCGGGCTCAGATCTCCCGAGCTCCCAACTCGGATTTCCCGAAGCATCATGTCCTTAGTGTTGGATCGAGAGAAACGATAGAGGGGGGTGAATATCGTAAATCGTTCGGATTAGAGTTAGAGAAATTACGCAGCGGAAGAATTAAACACAAAACGCGAACACAAGATCTTTTACTTGGTTCGGAGTCGCGGTCGGCTCCTACTCCAAGGCCCATGGTCGTTGACCGTTTACTGCGAGCAATTCTATATGTGCGCAAAACAGTTTACAGACAGATATGATAATTGTAGTACAGTAAACAAAAACAAACAGCTCTTCGTTATCGACGTCCGGTGTAGATTGTCTTTTCGGAGCAGAGGGACGTCGTCGGCGCTTGTATCTTGAGTCGAGAGGTTTCCAGAGCAGAGCGCGGGAGTAGAAGAGCGTGAGTGCGTTGGAAGAATTGATGTTCAAAGCCTTGGGGTCGAGGGCCCTTTTATAGCCCCTAGGGGCGCCCGGAACGTCGAGGGCGCACCACCCCCCCCCCACGTGTCAGCTGATCCGAGTTCCTCTCGGTCAGCTCTGATCCCTTCAAACTCGGGATCAGGCTTTGACGGGGGCGCCCGGGACGCTGGGGGTGCCCGGGTTGACCGGGTCAACTCTTATCCGTTGGCTTCGCTGGCTTCCGCTTCGTTAGCTTGAACTGGGGGCGCCCGGACCATCCGGGGCGCCCGGGAGCATGGGGGCCGCCCGGGAGCACGGGGGCGCCCCGCCCATGAGCTGTCGAAGCACTTCTTTTGCTTCATCTGTTTTGTATTCACCTTGGGGGCGCCCGGGACACTCCGGGCGCCCTACTCAACTACTGCCTCACTCCTTTGAGGCTCTCTGAGCTGCAGACACTCGTTCCTTCGGTCCTGCATCCAGGGTTAGTTCAAAACAACATAAAGCAATAATATGTTAGTTTTATACAGCCTTAGCTGTCTTGGTTCTGACTTTGGGTCTCCAAAATAGAGCCCTAGGTCGAACCGACGCCTACTGTTCCCTCGACGGGGAACGCGTCCTCACCTACTCCTCTCAGGAGAATTTACCTGATGCCAACCGGCTCCTCCGGTTGGACTTTTGTCCAGCAGTCCTTCGCCAGGTGCTAGCTGTCCTTCGCCAGGTCTTCAGTACCAAGCTGTCCTTCGTCTGGTGCCTAGCAGTCCTTCGCTAGGTCTTTGTATCCTGGCATTCCTTCACCAGATGCCTAGCAGTCCTTCGCTAGGGCTTTGTATCCTGGCAGTCCTTCGCCAGGTGCCTAGCAGTCCTTCGCTAGGGCTTTGTATCCTGGCATTCCTTCGCCAGGTGCCTAGCAGTCCTTCGCTAGGGCTTTGTATCCTGGCAGTCCTTCGTCAGGTGCCTAGCAGCCCTTCGCTAGGACTTTTCCTGGACACTTGAGTAACATTGTTAGATCACCAATAATACTTAACTTTGAACCCTTTGCCAATATCAAAACAAGGTTCGATATGGTGCTTCCTGCACCAACACTTAGTGTGTGACCCAATAGGTTCTCGCGACGTTGGTAATACGCCTAAACGCTTTCGACACATAAGCAATGAGCGGCATCTAGCAATGCATCATTGCTACCCAAGTAACAAGAAAAGTCGAGATCCGACTAAACCTCCGTGACTATTATAATGTATGACCTTGTCCTTCTATCCTTGATATCTAGATTGACCAATGAGGCATAGACCGTGTCATCCTCAATCAATCTTGTGTTTCTTGATCCCCGAGTAGACTCACTCAAACAAATGAGCTCAATATCTTATATTGACTCATTTGAGCATGGTCATGCGTTTCAGTAGTCCTACTCGATCAAGGGGCCCACAGATATCACTCCCGTCATATGGGAGGGATAGATCTCATCTACATCACTCACATCCCTCCGCATAATTCATTACATACCCAGTGATCGCCTTTATAGTCCACTGTTATGGGTGACGTTTGACGATACCAAAGTACATAACTCCTTATGTAGGGAACCATAGTGACTTCAGGACTAAGGACTATTCATACTAATAGTCACATGAGAAAGTTTATGACACTCATATGACAATCTATGAAACTTTCTCATGGCGGGTCATTCAGTACACATTCTCCAATGTATACACATGTGTCAACTTGATATCACATATCCATGACTTGTGAGATCAAGTCATCAGTTGACCTACATGCTAGTCTCCATGCATTAATATTGTCCTTGAATATTAATACTTGACTAGGAATGGTTTAGAGTAGTGTTCTCTACATCATCTCATTATCGATTCAACCAATCGATATAATGTAGATAAGAACTTACTACCCAAGGACATTATTATACTTAGTTATTTGGCACAAATACAAAGTATAATAACCATGCATTTATTAATGATAAAATATGATACAAAATGTCTCTAGTCAATCATCACATAATTGGCTCTAGGGCTCCTACTAACAGGCCATGCCCAGGCTGTGCCCACCTCACCGAGAAGAGCATGGTTGGGTCGTGCCATCAGGCACAACCCTCTGCTTTGACCGTGCCGGAGTGTTGGGTTACTGACATGCCCCGAAATACTAGTTTAAATTGTCACGAAAGTGTGGGACCATCAGAATTTAGATGTGAATATAATGCTGGAAACCCTTTTTACAATCAAAAATATGAAAATGTAATATAGGGGCCACAGGTCATATTTTTCTCGGGGACTAGTTGTAGTGTTTGATTCGAGCTTGGTTTATGTGTCGTTTTTGTTTTTGGGGTTTCAAATAAGTAATTGGGTTTAGGGTTATAATCGAAAATGAAATTGCAAAGGAGAAGTAAAAATCTTAAGCTAATGAACTAAACAAGAAGTTGGCACTAAAGGGAAAACTCAACTAATGGAAACCTAATTAAGCACTTACCAAATTTTTTTTAATGGAAACTGTTTTCTGATTTCAAACACAAAGAAACTGCTATGCAATGAAGTAAAAGCAGTGATGGGGGTTTTCGGAAATAAACAAACTTAACACAATTAATGGCATGCGAAATTAGAACTCAACCAAGCAATTGCAACTCAACTAGCCAAAGTGTTTTTGGATCCCAACCACTGCCAACAAAATTCAGATTTGAGTAAGTGCAAGCTTATTGATTCAAACACAATCTTATGCCACAAAACAAGTTGAAATTCGGATGCAAATGGTTCCAAAACAGTTGGCACGCAAAGGAGAACCCTTGTGCCAAAAACTAACACCAAATTCGAAGAGAGTGATTTTCCAACTCAACTTTTCTTTTCTTTTTAAAACTGATTGGTTCGATTGGGAAACTAAAGGATTAAGAAAGAACTAAGCAAGATTAAGGTAAGGAAGTAAAACTGAAATCAGAAGTAAAGAAGCAAAGAAAATTCAGAGATGAGACATGCAAAAATTTCAGATTTGATATTCTGACTTCAGCACAAGGTTTATGCGCAGGAATTAAAGCAGGAGACAAGCTAAAATAAAGTGTATCTACTCACTAACACGTGACTTAACTACTGGACTGAAAGATTAACCCAAACTACAGTTGAAACAATTCAAACAACTACACTTGCGAATCTGAAATTTTGCAGAAATTAACTATCATCACAATGGAAAACTGATACACAAGAAATAGGTTTGAAAAGAACTACAATTAAATGCTAATTTAACCACACACACTATCTATCTATACTAGAGCAAAGATTAACAACTAAGAACAAGAAAGCTGAGGCAAATTCAGAAACCGAAAGAAAGAAAAGAAAACTAAACTAAACTTGGCACGCAACCATTGGGTTGGCACGCAGCAATTTGAACAGAATTGAACTAGAATTTGAAGCAATTATCCACTACACCCATTCCCTAACTATCAAACTTGGAGAACTACACGCAATAGAAACCAAACACAATTCAAATCTTAAACTAAGGTAGCTGAAACAGCCATTAAAAACAGAACAGTGCAGAGATTTAAAATTACAGCTAAACTGAAATGTAACTAAGGAAAACTACTCCTCGATCCCTTCTTCAGCTCAGGTACTCCTTGGTTGTCAAGCAAGAGAGAGCCTCGGACCCGCAAGCTCAGCAAGTCGTGGAGAAAACTCCATCTGCGATTGAATCAAGTTCAGATTGCATCATTTCTGAAATTTCCACTCGGAATCTTCATTTCGGCTGCATCTGTGTGCGAAGGTGAATGAATGATGATCTAAACTCTCTAGGGAACCCCTCTAGATAGCTCAGTTGGAATGAAATCGAGCACAGCCGATCCAAAGATGTCAAATGGTCAGAACTGCGGAAACCTCTCAACAACCCTGTCTATTGAGCAAATCTGATCCGGAAACTCCACTGATGGCTTTCCCTACGACCTAGCACTAGCTCTGAATCAAGAATCGAGTGATCACGCCTTCGGATGAAGAAAAAAACTCAAGAACACGAAGAACACGCAGAAGGAAAACACTGTAGCGGCGAAGAAGCGATGGGGAAGAGCTGCGGCAATTTTTCCTTAAGTAATTAAGCACGGACGGTCCAGATTGATTTGCTTCAATCCAACGGCTGATCTTGGTCTGATTTGAGCCAAACTTTGATGATGATGATCTGGGGTCAAGATCTGCCTCGTGGTAGCTCAGATCCTCCAGATTTGCAACGGATGGTCCAGATCAAGCTAATCTTTGAATGGATGATCTAGAGCCCTCCAAGCTTGATCCAACAGTTGATTGAGCTCTGATTGTGATGAAACCTTCATATCTTGATCAGGGTACTTGATCAACCCTAGCCCTAGCTCGGATTGCTTCAGATGATCCCGGATGGCTCAGATCTAGCCGCTTTTGAATCGGACGGCCCAGATTTAATCGTAATCTTGATAATCTGATCCAGGTCACTTCCGACTCGAGTTTGACCCAATATGCCCTAGATCCTTGAACCTTTAATGCCTACAAAAATAGATCAAGAATTTAGTGGCCAAATAATCCAATTTTATGCAAATTTGTAATTAAGTCCAAAACAAGAGTAAGTTCTAAAACCTAGGGCAATTTCACAATTTTAGCAATAAAAACATAGGTCAAACATGGATTTAGCAGCACAAATAATCAATAATATATTATTTATCAGTTACACAGCCAAGCCATGCCAAATGGCATGACCCGTGCCAACATTGACGAAAAGGGCATGGTGGGGTCATGCCCCATCTCTAGCACGAAGCATGGCCCGTCCCTCCACCCGTGCACACCTCTATAAAAGGAGGGCCTTCTCCATTGAGAAAGGGATCTTTGGCTTCGGGGCTCTGCCCCTTAGCTTGGAGAAGGGATTCCCCCCTCTAGGAGAAACTCTAGAGCCTTTATCCTCGCTGATCCGTCCACCTCCGGAGCAAGGAGATGCTTCAAAAAGAGCGGTGACATCACGATAAATATCCTCTTCGCTTTTCTCCCTAGGTTTTGGGTTATATGTGATATTCTTTATCGTTTTCTTGTTGTATCTCCTTTGCAATGAAATAGTTCTCCAAATCTAGGATATAGGAGGTAGTTACAATATAATAATGTTGTATGATCTATGTATTAATACATTTTGCTTATTCAATGAAATGTTCATGCTTTGTTTTATATGTATAATACCTAGTATGTGTTTATGAAAATGCTTGAATAATGAAAATATGTAGTTGTGAGGGTCTGGTCGCCATTTAGAGCGAGTGTCCGAGATTGACCCTAACTTGTGTTTAAATATTATTAATCAAAAACTTCTCTCCTCCTTTTACATCAACCCTAACTTGTGTTTAAATAACATAAGAAATAAGAAAAAGTCACAATAGAAAAATTACAACAAAAAAAAAAAGTAAAAGAAAACTCATCCCAAAAAAAATAAAGTCTAAACAAATTTTTAACAAAAAAAAAACTAATCTTAACAATTCTAAACGGACTAAAAATCTTAAAATTATAAAAGATAAAAATTATCAAAAATATCTAAAATATCAAAAAACTCAAAAATTATTAAAAAGACTAATTTACTTAAATTAATAAAAAAATCATAGAATGTCGGTATCAGACACCCCGAGTTGAAAAGAACTCGTCATTGAGTTTTGAGTAGTGTCAAGTGGTAGCCCCGAAGGAAAATCATCTGATATCAAATTGACAAAATCTACTATTAAATGGTCATCATAAAGTACCTCGTCAATTTCATCATCAAATATCGATTCACTAAGTGTCTTGATCTTGTCTTCTATTGTAATTATAGGCTTCAGACTATCCATATCCAAATTAACATTATCTCGACAAATATTTTCCTTATGTTGCTCAACATCTTTATCTTTTACATTGTCATCATCATAAATAGGATTTTCGATTATTTCGATCTTGTCATCCATATCTTTCTCAAGAAAAAGTTTATTTAAATTAAAATAAAAGAACTTACGACTATTAAGATCTCGGCACTATGATCACTGTGTAAGACTTCCTCAGTCAGAATCTATCTGCCACGACCTTGACCACGTACCTCATGATTTTCAAGATCTTACACCATTAAATGTTGGGATAACTATCTTTATAGATTTTCAAGTATGTCGTCTTGAATACTATAATCACGATGCAAAGCTTCCTCAGTCGGAACCTGTCTATCACGACTACAACGATCCTCCATTGGATCTTAATGAGCTCTAATACCAACTGACGCTGGACAGAATAACGATTATCCTACGAACTATTGAATCCGTTAATCCGCGCACGATATCGAAAATAATCTTTTAAAACCTATTAATTCAAAGAAAAATATCAAAAAATAAAAAAATAAACGATACTATCGAAAATATTATTAATCAAAAACTTCTCTCCTTTTACATTAATCCTAACTTGTATTGAAATAGCTAAATAATAAAAAAAACATAATAAAAAAATTGCAATCGAAAAAAAAACTCATTAAAAAAAAGAAAATCTAAATAAATTTTTAGCAAACAAAACTAATCCTAACAATTTTAAACACACTAAAAATTCTAAAATTATAAAAGATAAAAAATTATCTATAATATCAAAAAATTATTAAAAAATTCCTAAAATTAATAAAAAAATCATAAAATGCTCCAGCATCATAAAATATGTTTTTATATTAAATCTAGGAAGCTTAATCCAACTAGAAGAATGTGCAAGCCGAGCAAACTGAAACCAAATACATGAAAACACACAGAGGCAGAAAGAAGAAGCGTGAAGAACAAGCACACACCAACCAACGTTGGGATCGGGGGATTCAGCGCGTCAAGAGACAAGAGTCAATGCCCGAACCACAACCATTGCTCCGTGCTAAGGAATATGGACTCCATGCGTTACGTTGACTACCATGCTCCCTTACCACTCAGCAATGGCTTCTTTGTTTGGCTCGCGGTTCGTTCTTGACTCGACTCCATGGCCGTGCTATTTGCTTGCTGTATGCATCGGCCCTAGTAGTCGAGTGCCGCCTTGATCTTCTGGACGGTGCAGGAAATGAGGTTGTTCACCGTTTCCACTGATTCCACCGTCAGCTTGGCCGTCGGCTGGCTGTTCACCAGGATCTGGAACGCCACCGTCAGCAGGGAGCCACCGGGTGGCTTCAGACCGCCGCTGCCACCGTCAGGGAGGACGGCGAAGCCGGAAGGGAGGAGGGCGACGTAGGCTGAGTCGCCGGCGCCGTTCATTACTAGGTGCATCGCCGGACTATCCACCGGCGCATAAACCACCAACGAAGCGGATGCGTCCGTGCAGGTCTCCTGCAAGATCAGCATGCTGCTCTGGTTTGAGCTCGCTGCCTGCGCGTCACAAAACACGGTGAGGGAAGACGAAGGAGAAGGCGAAATAGAAATGTGAGGGAAGCTGGTACTGACGCTGGCGCGGAGAAGTGAGACGGCGTTGCCGGCGTTCTGCCCCTTGGCGATGTGGGCCATCTCCTGCATGGGCCCGCCGTTGGAGAGGATGTCCCACTGGCTCCGCTGCTGCTCGTCGCGGAGGAAGTCGAACAGCCGCTGCGGGGAGACCGGTAGCCACACCGCGGTAGCAGCGCTCAGAACCACCCCCGACGGCTCACCTGGGTCCGCCACGCTCTGTCTCGTCATCACCCTCACGTCCTCCCCGATGTTCACGCCGCCGCCCAGCTTGCTCCACTCCCGCGCCGACGACGCGCACACGCCCGAGCAAAAGTTGTCCATCATCCGCTGCGCCAGCTTCAGCATGCTCCGCCTCCCCACCGGCGCGATAGCTGTGAACACGAAACGTGGAGCGCGTGGCATTTCCTCAAACACTCATCGAGCACGCATTACAGCATGGGGCCGTTAATAATTAGACTGACCTGTTTTGTCGTCATCGGCCGGAAGGGAGGAGGACATGAGGACGGCGAGGGACTGGCACTGGCGTTGGAGGGTGGCGACCCAGCGGCGGGCACCGAGGGCGAGGCCGGAGCGCAGCAACGGGCGGTACAGCGAGTGGACTGTGGCCTCGTCGTACTCGGCATGCTCCACCCAAGTGACCTGCATGCCACAACCACGTCGTTAGCCCATTAAACCCCTTGTCTCCTCGCCTGTGCTCCACAGTAACACTCACCGATGCACGTTATCACTACAAGACACACACTCTCTCTCTCTCTCTCTCTCCCAAAGCCAAATTAAAAAGCTTTGACTATTGGCACCGGTCATTAAGCATCAATATCCACAACGGTGAATTCCATTAGAACAAGGGAATCGTGACGCAGTGATAATAAAATAAGAAGAAGAATTCAAAACATGGCATGGAAGCTGGGAATAGAATTTCCGGCGGTAATCGCGACGGGGACTAATTAATTGAATAAGATGAAAAGTATGTCACGGGATGGGAACCCGTTTCAACGGGGAGGGACGAGGGGATTAAGCTGGGAACGATCTCGAGACAGTGGCAGAGGAAAGAGGAGATTAATTACGTGCCTTGGAATAGCCATTGTGCTTGTCTTGCACCACGCAGCCAGAGGGAAGCCTACGGCACTTCGATGGGTCGCCTTTGGTCGCGTCGACCGAGACGTCGACGATGGCCCAAGCGTCATCGGCGAGCCGCTTGCAGAAGCGAAGGAAACGGACCTCGCGGACAGGAACCAACGGAGACAGCAATTGCAGCTCTGCATGCATCTGAAGAAGAAAAAAACAAGCATCGGACTCGAGATGTTGATGAAGCTGCAAATGAAAATTTGTACTCACGAGCTGGAGAACGCCATTTTTAGTCCCGGCCAGTCCGGCGGAGATCACGTCGGCAGTGGCCGTTCTTGCGATCACGGAAGGGAACATATCTGCCCATCGAGCCTGCTCATGAAATCCAACAAACGCACGAGCGAGGATTGACTTAGGCATTGATGATCACTAGTAGCGTGTAGAATATTTAATATGTAGTTAGCTTACGGCGTCCATGAGTGTCTCGATAAGGGCGGAGCTGTTGATGATGACCACGCCGGTCTCCCTCGAGGCCTCCGAGACGAAACCGGAAGGCCGCGGGCCGAGGCAGCGCTCGAAGCATTGATCATACACGTCGTAGTTTAGCGACTCCCTCCCGGTGTCAGAGCAAGGCACCCACAGCGGCTCCTCCATCTGTGCCATCTTTACCAGTTCCTCAGCGGCCGCAAGTGCGACCTCCAGGAGCACGCACCTCTCCTGCGATTTCTCCGCGCCGGTGAACGTTGCGCCGCCGCCGGCGACAGCTCTTGCCGGCGTCATAACGGTACTCAGAGGCGGCGACACGGAGGCAAAACCGTTTGCGAGTTCTAGCGACGGGTTTGGAACGAACGAGAGAGAAGGCGGCGGCGGGTTAGAGAGGGTCGAGATAGGCTTGCCGAGGAACTTCCCGACTAGGGCACAGACCCGATCGAACTCGTCCTTAAGGCGAGCGTTCTCGACCCGCAGGTGCTGCTCCTCAAGGGAGATCTCGCCGAGCACTGCCGGACCACCGCAGTTGCAGCACATCGGGTTCGTCATGGCCTCCCTGATCGACAAGTTATCCGCTCGAAGCTTGTCGTTCTCCTGCCTAAGGATTGTATTCTCGTGCCGTTCGATTTGGGTCTGTTTTCCGGTCGGGGACTCCGATTAGATGAAAATTAGAAAGAATTTTTTAAAAATGTACTTTTTCATGGTAAGGTAGCTGAAGAACAGGCACCTTCATCTGTGTTCGCCGGTTCTGGAACCAGAACTTGACTTGACGAGCTTCCAAGCACAACCTCTTGCTGAGCTCCATCCTTTGCTTCTCGTCAGGGTGAGGGCATTCCTTGAAAAGGCTGCAAAAGGGGTAAGAACAAAAAGGGGCTTTTTTAGCATTCGTAAAGATGGGTACACAATCCATTTGTAGCTGCAAGTGGATCGATTTCTTACGCTTCCAGTTCTTGGATCTGCTTAGGGGTGTGACGGTGGTAGCGTTTCTTCTTGCGAGGATTCTCTTGCTCCAAATCGTCGCCAGATTCTCCTTCCAAGTTGTCGCTGCCCGACTTGCTGTCGTTCTCATCTTCCTTACTCCTGCGAGCCGAATCCGACACGTCGGCGCCGCCGCCTCCGGCGACAGGGACCGAGTTCTGATCTCCTTGAGCGGTAAGATTGGTTTGCTGCGGAAAGGAAGTAAAGCGCTTCAAAATCACTCCAAAAACGTGAAGATAAAGGAAGGAGTGGATATTTACCAGGGCGAGTGAGAGGCCAGGGGAGTTGAACATGGAGGGCCTACGGAGCGAAGGCGAGAGAATGGACGGGTAGGAGATGGCCCTGGTGGAGCTTCCATACGCCATGTCTGCGACGAGATGATCACCGCCTCCGCCGCAGGTGCCGCCGTCGAACAAACCCCCGAAACTCATCAAAGATCTATCTTTTCTTCCTCAAATCCAAACACTTCTCGATTCGGCAAGAGGATGAAATCGACAAACTAACGTAATAAAAAAACCCTAGAAAAAAACTCCCACTGCGCGAGCAAATTTGGGGCAGAAGACGAGAGATGTGAAGAAAGGCAACTGCCCTCTCCAAAATTCGAGCGTAGGGTAGAAAGAAAGAGAAGGAAGCCAAGCAAGAGCGCTAGCACCTCGTTCTCTCTCCTTCACCCTCCCCCCTTGCCGATCTCCAAACGCTACCCCCAACCTTGCCAAAGGCCATCAAAGAACCGAGAAGAAGACGAGTTCCCAGCTTGTCAGTGCTAAAGAATGGACAGTATGGCTACGAGATCGAAGCTTTAGGAGTCCAGCAATGGCGGAAGGAGAGCAGCGAGTTCGTCGTCTTTATATACGTGGGGACAACGAGAAATAAAAAAAAAAAAAAAAAAAAAAAAAAGAGAGAGAGACACCGTAAAGAAAAGTCCACCTACTTGTTTCCAAGTCTTTCACGTTGGAACAAGGGAAAATTTACCTTATATCCCGATCAAAAATGTAAATCATATTTCAATCTCCGTGCAATTAATTTTCATTTTCACTCCCTGACAACGTCTGATCCTTCGACTTAACTCCCTCTCGTATGAATTTACCGAATTGTCCTCCCTTTACTTTCAAACTCTCTCCACTCCGTGTGTCTTCTTCCTGGCATGGAGTTACGTCGAACGAAATCGACGATCGTCGAAATCACTTCCGGTGAGCGTTGAAGACAAAAACCAGAGAGGCGACAGGCAGAGGAAGACCCGCCTATCACCTTCAACCCAAGAACCATATCTTCGAAGTGTCGTTCATCTTCGACCAAGTGAAAACCCAGCTTTCACCTTCAACCCAAGAATCATTGACGAACGTCGGGTTTGAAGAAGTAAAAAGGTGGTAATCAGTACAACCAAAAGAATACTAACGCGAAGAAGTGGTCTGCATGTATTCCAAAGGCAGAAACAGATATATCTCAAGTAGAAGGGCGGTTTTGTTTCTGTGCCCTAGATTTTGACCTCTTGGTTAATCTTGTTTGTAGAATGAAATTAAGATAATTGTTTACGTATGTTTCTATAAAATTCTGTCAAAATTCGAAGTTTTATTTCATGGGTGTTGTTGATTTTGTTAGGTTGAATAAAATTAGGATTTGTGGTTTTCAAATTATAATTTATCTGAATGTATTTGTATTATCTCTTCTTAAATTCAAGTAATGAATGAGATATCTGTGTATTTTGTAGTGATTATCAATAAATTGAGTAATGTACCTAATTTAAGCACTTTGATGGCCAGAAGGTTAAGATTTGTACTTTAGGGTATGAATGAGTAAATGTATTTATGTTTTATCTTCTCTAATTGAATGATTGAATGAGTTATATGGTGATTATGTAATTATTATCAATAAACTAAAAAAGATACTGAATTTAAGTGGTATGATACCCAATTTTGTATAGTTTGTACATGATGGTATAACTGATAACTTAATTTATTTTCGGTGAATTTACTTTTTATGCAGATATGAAAAAAAAAACTCTTACACAGAGCACAAGGGAGGCTAAGGCTAAATATATGGTAAAAGATAAGGGGAAGAGAATAATGAAAGATAAGGGAAAGACCAAGAGTAGCAAACAATCTTGTTCCCGTTGCTCTCCTGGATATTTTAAAGATGTACTGGGTGAGGTGATACCAATTATGAGTGATAAGCAAAAAGAGAGGATTAAAAGCACTCCACTTGCTCCATGGCTCGAGATGCCTGAGATGCCTATCAGTAGTACCAGAGTTGATTTAGTTTTAAAGAGATTCCAATTATTGTCTTCTCGTTTTTTCTTTTTTGGTGACAATATTGTAGTTCCATTCACTTCGACTGAGTTTAGCATTGTCCTTGGTTTGACCCATGTGGGGCAACCGGTTGATCTTGATGCTAGCATAGAGTTCAATTTTGTTCTTAGGCTATTTGGAGGGAAAGTTGGCAACGTAAATAGGACCATGATTCATGATAATTTACGGTCATTAGCTGGATCTGAAAAAAAATGATGAACCAGGCAGCAGACAAATTGAACCTGGGGTGACCGGCCCGGCCCCATGGAAGTTTCCCACCGGTCACCAGGGTAAATCGGGAAGCGCTCGCGGTGGCCAGTCTAGATGCCCAGCGTCCCAGGGTTCGCGCCCCATTTGGAGGAAAAAATTCTGTAAAATGTGTCATAGCTGGGGATCGAACCGCGGATGCCTGGGTTAACAACTAGTGACCTTACCGCTGCACCATAGCCCCTGGGTCATTAGCTGGATCTGAGAAGGGATCTGAAGTGGATGATTTTGTTAGGCTATTTATTTGTCTTCTATTTAACTGTGTTATTTTTCCAGTTAGCAACTATTCCACTCCTCGATTTATTATGTCCTACATTGATAACTTGACGAGGTTCTTTGATTATTCATGGGGAGATGCAGCATATAGATTTTGGTGCCACCAAATTAGCTTACATACCGGTAATGGCAAAGGAAAGGCTGGTTGCAAAATATATTTAGATTGTTGTATTGTAGGTTTGATGGTGAGTTTTTAATATTTCAAATGCAATTGTGATATGTTTAATATTATTATATTAGTCTCTCTATATATGTCTTCAGGCATGGCTATATGAAAGAATTCCTTCATTTGGATATGCACATTCTTTATGTTGTTTCCCCCGATTGTTTCGCTAGGAAAGGAGTAAGATATCACTCAAAGATGATGTTGCTGAGAGTTTACTTTCTAGAATTGATTTTAGTAGGGTAAGTTGCTATATTTTTAGTATGTTTTTTGTAAATATGATTGTGGAAGTGACATTTTATTTATAATTGTGAAAAGGTGTTAGATATAGTACCATTTCCGGAGGAGGAGATACTCTTAAGTGGCAAGTAGGTAACTTATTCTCTAAATATAGAAATAATAAAATTATTATGTTAAATAATGATGACAACACATTTTTTGACTACATTACTTATATTTTTCAGGTGTCACTTTGTTTGAGATGTTCTGGAATTTCTAATACCCAGAGGTTGCTTGAACCAATTGTTGCTGTTAAGAGCACTGAGCTGGAGGCCAAAAAGGTTAGTGAGGAATTGATTTTAGAAGAGACTAAGATTGTTGAGGTTGAAGTGGGTGGTGAAAATAAACTTGCTGGGTTGGAGAAGTTGAATGTGGAATTGACAACTGCCAACATTGATGATAATGTTGATTCGGTGATAAAAGATGTTATTTCTGATTTGAATAAAGAGCAAGTTTCTGGTAGTGACATTGGTACTTCGAAAGCAGAGAACATCAACCACTTTCAATCTTCCATTGTGGATACTGTGAGGTGTAGAGCTGATCGTGTGCCGAAAGAAAGGAGTCTATGTTTGTGACTCTTCCTAGCTCAACACCAAAACGTAAGAGGAAGGGGAAAAAATAGGTAGATGAAGTATACATCCGAGATTCATTATTTTAAAATTTACTTGTTTTTGCATGTTATTGTATATTGTTACTAACTACGTATAGATTTTAGCTTACATTACTAAGTATATTTTTATATATGTAAATTTGGTAGTAGATGTTAAGGATTGGGAGAGTCCTCCCAAGACTACATTGGATGTATATAAAAAGAGAACTGATTTTTGTCGACATCAAGAAGCAGCTGAAGAAGAGAAAAAGTTGTTGACAGACTTTCTCAGTAGGGAAGAATTGGAGTAGGTTTATTTTCAATATTTGAAATTTTACTAAATGCTTCTTATCAATTTTGTAATGTTATTTTTTACTCCCCGCAGTGTTGTCATATGGCAAGATGAGTTCCTAAGCTTAACTGAAGCTACATTTTGTCCTTTTTTGTTTAGTGAGCCTGTTAATAGTCAAATCATAAATGTGTATATGAATATTATGAAAAAACACAGTCCAAGTTATGGATTTGAGATTTACTGTATGGACACAAACGTACAGGTTTGTAGCAAATTGAGATAATTGATAGTTGATATTTGATTTTTAATTCTTATTAGATTAAGAAACATAATTATATCTTATTTTCAATGTGTAGAAAGAAGTCTTACAGCATTTGCAGAAATATGACAAATATAAGCAGATACACAAAGCAGATTATGATGCTTTCCTTGCAAGGTTGACATCCACAACGAGGAGCAAACTACAGGAACTAAATGAAGATCTATTTAGAAAATATAGATATATCATTTTCCCAATTAATGATAGATGACATTGGTATTTATTGGTTTTTAATCCAGCTGAAGGGAAATTCAAATTGTGGAATTCAAACCCTGATTCATTTGCATTTGGGACTGCTAAAGTTTATGTGAGTTTGACAATATTCTACTCCAATATATCTTAACAGATCACAGTATTAAAGCATTTACTATTTTACAGGCAAGATTTTTGGCTGGATGCATTTTGCATCTTCATGCATTTGCCATAGGTAGTGAAGAGGTGGTGAAAGAACATTGTCGTCATCAAGGCGCTACTCTTGATTGTGGTGTCTACATTTGCCTGTGGGTGGAGTGTCTCTCTTATGACACTGATGATATCTGGAGTTTTCAAGATCATGTCAACATAGACGCTTATCGGGCTCGGGTTTCTTCAAATATATTATCAGATGAGAATGAATTGTTAAAAAATGTAATGGACTAAGATGTAAAGCAATGTTGGTATTTGACTAAGATGTAAACCATCTGAAGATAGACAACCTTATCTGCTTCTTATGCTCAAGCAGATGTATTGGAGTTTCAAATTTACCTTTTTGTGTAACCAAATTCAGATGTATTGTAAATGATTTATAGTACTGTTATGCTAAGGAGATGATTTCTGGTACAGTTATCTGCTTCTTATGATTTCTGGTACTGTTATATTTAAAATTTGTCTTCTTATGACAGATTGTGGTGTTTCAAATTTGCCTTCTTATGATTTTTTGTACAGTTATGTTTCAAATTTGATTGTGGTGTCTACAGTTATCTGTTTCAAATTTTTGGTACAGATGTTGGTTTGTACAGGATTGTAGCAATACAGATTTTTATTCTGGTGTAATGACAGACTTATGGCTTACTTATGTAAAGCAATGTATTCTGTTAGTAATGGCAGATACATGTTGGTTTTAATTCAGAGACAATGTTGGTTTGAATTGTGTAAGCACAATTGACAACTGCCTCCCTCTTTAGTGTGTCAACTGTCACTAATCAAATTTGAGAATTTAGTGTTGGTTTTTACTCTTGCAATGTAAATTTGAGTATGTTTCTGAGCAAATTCAGTATACATATCCACAAATTGAGTATTAAGGTACGAGTCTCCATCCTTAGTTGTCAAATTAAGTATTAAGGTCTGAAATTGATTATTAGGTATGAAATATCCAAATTTGAGTATGTGTCTCAGCAAATTGAGTATACATGTCCACAAATTGAGTATTATAGTACGAGCCTCCATCTTTATTTGTCAACTGCTAAAAACAATCAAGTACAATTGATTCAGAATCAAGTATATATTCTAGATAATGAGGTAGAATTCTCAAAAATTCAGGTACACAAATTGGGTATTAAGGTCTGAAATTGATTATTAGGTACGAAATATCCTAATTTGAGTATGTGTCTCAGCAAATTGAGTATACATGTCTACAAATTGAGTATTACGGTATGACCCTCCATCTTTAATTGTCAACTGCTTAAACCTTCCAAGTACAATTGATTCAGAATCAAGTATATATTCTAGATAATAAGGTAGAATTCTCAAAAATTCAGGTACACAAATTGGGTATTAAGATCTAAAATTGATTATTAGGTACGAAATATCCTAATTTGAGTATGTGTCTCAGCAAATTGAGTATACATGTCCACAAATTAAGTATTAAGGTATGAGCCTCTATCTTTAGTTGTCAACTTCTAAAACCTTCCAAGTACAATTGATTCAAAATCAAGTATATATTCTAGATAATGAGGTAGAATTCTCAAAAATTCAGGTACACAAATTGGGTATTAAGGTCTGAAATTGATTATTATGTACGAAATATCCTAATTTGAGTATGTGTCTTAGTAAATTGAGTATACATGTCCACAAATTGAGTATTAAGTTACGAGCCTCCATCTTTAGTTGTCAACTGCTAAAACCTTCAAAGTACAATTGATTTAGAATCAAGTATATATTCTACAGAATGAGGTATTATCCTAAAAAATTCAGGTACACAATTTGAGTATTAAGGTCTGAATTTGATTATTATGTACGAAATATCTAAATTTGAGTATGTGTCTCATCAAATATTCCAGTACGTGTCTTCAGCAAAAGTCATGATAACGAGTTGGTGAAGGTGAGTTTTTTTATTTATTAACATATTTTCTTGTTTCCATGATAATATAATATAGATTAAGGTTAATTGCTTCCCATGATTGATTAGGGTCCATCAGCCAGATTATTAGGTACGAAACATTCAAATTCAAGTACGTGTCTGAGCAAATTGAGTATCCTTTACCAGAAATTTAGTATTCAGGTACGAGACTCCCTCTTTAGTTCTCAATAGCTCAAGAAATCAAGTACAATTGGCTCAGAATCAGGTATATATTCAAGAGAATGAGGTACTATTCTCAAAAAATCAGGTACACATTCCCTTGTTTCTTGACAATATAATAAAGATTAAGGTTAATGACACTACTGCTCCAATAAGTGCTTCCCATGATCGATTAGGGCAAATCTTCCAGATTATTAGGTATGAAAAATACACAATAGAGCTTTATGATTATCATGACCATAGACAACCTAGCATGAGAGTGAATACCTTAGAAGTAGAAGAAAAAAAATGCATGTATCTATCTTTCACATTACCTTATGTCGTGTACACCTACAATCAAATCCTATAAGGGGTTGGTGAAGGTGAGTCTTTTTATTTATCGACATATTTTCTTATTTCCATGATAATATGATATGGATTATGGTTAATTGTTTCCCATGATTGATTAGGGTCCATCAGCCAGATTATTAGGTACGAAACATCCAAATTCAAGTACGTCTCTGAGCAAATTGAGTATCCTTTACCAGAAATTGAGTATTCAGGTACGAGACTCCCTCTTTAGTTCTCAATGGCTCAAGAAATCAAGTACAATTGGCTCAGAATCAAGTATATATTCAAGAGAATGAGTCTCAAAAAATCAGGTACACATTCCCTTGTTTCTTGATAATATAATAAGGATTAAGGTTAATGACACTACTACTCCAATAAGTGCTTCCCATGATCGATTAGGGCACATCTTCAAGATTATTAGGTATGAAAAATACACAATAAAGCTTTATGGTTATCATGACCATAGACAACCTAGCATAAGAGTGAATACCTTAGAAGTAGAAGAGAAAATATGCATGTATCTATCTTTCACATTACCTTATGTCGTGTACACCTACAATCAAATCCTATAAGGGGTTGGTGAAGGTGAGTCTTTTTATTTATCGACATATTTTCTTATTTCCATGATAATATGATATGGATTATGGTTAATTGTTTCCCATGATTGATTAGGGTCCATCAGCCAGATTATTAGGTACGAAACATCCAAATTCAAGTACGTCTCTGAGCAAATTGAGTATCCTTTACCAGAAATTGAGTATTCAGATTCGAGACTCCCTCTTTAGTTCTCTATGGCTCAAGAAATCAAGTACAATTGGCTTAGAATCAAGTATATATTCAAGAGAATGAGGTACTATTCTCAAAAAATCAGGTACACATTCCCTTGTTTCTTGATAATATAATAAGGATTAAGGTTAATGACACTACTACTCCAATAAGTGCTTCCCATGATCGATTAGGGCACATCTTCCAGATTATTAAGTATGAAAAATATACAATAGAGCTTTATGGTTATCATGACCATAGACAACCTAGCCTGAGAGTGAATACCTTAGAAGTAGATGAGAAAAAATGCATGTATCTGTCTTTCACATTATCTTATGTCGTGTACACCTACAATCAAATCCTATAAGGGGTTGGTGAAGGTGAGTTTTTTTTATTTATCGACATATTTTCTTATTTCCATGATAATATGATATGGATTAAGGTTAATTGCTTCCCATGATTGATTAGGGTCCATCAACCAGATTATTAGGTACGAAACATCCAAATTCAAATACGTCTCTGAGCAAATTGAGTATCCTTTACCAGAAATTGAGTATTCAGATTCGAGAGTACTCCATCTTTAGTTCTCTATGGCTCAAGAAATCAAGTACAATTGGCTCAGAATCAAGTATATATTCAAGAGAATGAGGTACTATTCTCAAAAAATCAGGTACACATTCCCTTATTTCTTGATAATATAATAAGGATTAAGGTTAATGACACTACTACTCCAATAAGTGCTTCCCATGATCGATTAGGGCACATCTTCCAGATTATTAAGTATGAAAAATATACAATAGAGCTTTATGGTTATCATGATCATAGACAACCTAGCATGAGAGTGAATACCTTAGAAGTAGATGAGAAAAAATGCATGTATCTATCTTTCACATTATCTTATATCGTGTACACCTACAATCAAATCCTATAAGGGGTTGGTGAAGGTGAGTTTTTTTATTTATCGACATATTTTCTTATTTCCATGATAATATGATATGGATTAAGGTTAATTGCTTCCCATGATTGATTAGGGTCCATCAACCAGATTATTAGGTACGAAACATCCAAATTCAAGTACGTCTCTGAGCAAATTGAGTATCCTTTACCAGAAATTGAGTATTCAGATTCGAGACTCCCTCTTTAGTTCTCTATGGCTCAAGAAATCAAGTACAATTGGCTCAGAATCAAGTATATATTCAAGAGAATGAGGTACTATTCTCAAAAAATCAGGTACACATTCCCTTATTTCTTGATTATAATAAGAATTAAGGTTAATGACACTACTGCTCCAATAAGTGCTTCCCATGATCGATTAGGGTACATCTTCCAGATTATTAGGTATGAAAAATACACAATAGAGCTTTATGGTTATCATGACCATAGACAACCTAGCATGAGAGTGAATACCTTAGATTATTATGTACGAAATATCCACAATCAAGTATGTGTCTGAACAAATTTAGTATACTTGACAAGAATTTGAGTATTCAGGTACAAGACTCCCTCTTCAGTTCTCAATGGCTCAAAAATTCAAGTACAATTGTCTCAGAATCAGGTATATATTTAAGATAATTAGGTACGAAATATCCAAATTCAAGTATGTGTCTGAGAAAAATTTATACTTGGCTCAGAATCAAGTATACTCAATTGGGACGCATGTTATATTGATTAGGGTACATATCCAATTGACTCAGTTTCAACTATATATTTCCACGAATGAACTATTTGTGTTGGTGCCCCGGTTGGTTTTGATGTGATCAACTAAGTTAGGTTAGGTCCTGTTGGTTTCAATCCCTCTGTTAAGTGTGCAGGAACTTAGGTACGGAGGAAGTCGAGCGTAAGACGCAGCGGACGAGAAGGATTGCGCAGGGAAGTGAGCCGACGGGCTTGGTGCAATCCGAGGGACGCGGAAGTTGCGGAAGAATACGCCGGTGGACCAAGAAGGACGTGCGCGACGTCCGAGGGACGAGAAGCCGGGAGAAGGATGCTCGAGGGGCGAAAGGCTGGAGTCGGGTTCGGGTGAGCCTAATTCCAGTTGGTCAGAAATCACCCAGAAGATCTACTTACGAACAGTCAAGTTGCCTTTGACTTGGACTTGGATCAAGACGGGCGCAACGTCTTTTATAAAAGCTTTTATATTAAAGCTTTTAATTAAATCATTTATTAAAGCTTTTATTAAAGCTTTTAATTAAAGCTTTTATTAAAGCTTTTAATTAAAACCGATTATCAAGGCTTGAAGAAGTCAAAAGTTATCAAGTCTTGAAGAAGCTTTTTCAAAGATGAAGCGGGCTTGAAGAAGTCAAAAGTTAGCAAGTCTTGGAGAAGCTTTTTAATCCGATCAAGATGAAGCGTGCCTTTGATTAATAATATTTATCTCTTTTAATTAGAGTTTAAAATCTGGTTGAGATAATCTTAGATCTACGATCAAGATGCAACTCAATCTTGTATCAACGATCAAGATCATATCACTCAACCTATAAATAGGCTTAGAGATTTAGATTCAAAGCAATTCATTTTTCTTGTAAATTCTCTCTAAAGTCTAGTGTGCTTCAGTTGTAAGGCTTCTCTGCCATAAGGGGAGTTTTTTTTCTTTAACCGTCTTGGAAGCAACGACCAAGTTGCAACCAAGTTTTTTTTAATAGACGAGTTCCTCCATTTCTTTTATTTATTAGCCAGCCGTCTATTCACCCCCCCTCTAGCCAGACCAACCTGATCCAACAAGTGGTATCAGAGCCAGGCCGCCGCAGAAGGACTAACCGCCAACTGCAGCAAATTTTAAGATGGTTGGACCAGCAATATACCCGCCTAAATTTGAGGGGGAGTTCGTGGCATGGAAACGGAAGATGCAGGTATTTTTTACTACAGATTATGAATTATTAATTATTATGAAAAATGGCTATGCAGCTCCCAAAGATAATGGAGGAAAGATCAAGGATCCTGATTCTTGGAACAAGAAGGAACAAGTTGATGTTGTAGCAAACGGAAAGGCAGAATTTCATCTGCTGACCGTCCTCCCAGAATAAGATGTGAACCGGATCGGTAAGTACGAATCGGCGAAGGAACTTTGGGAAAAGTTCTTGGAACTGCACGAAGGAACCTCGGAAGCAAAACTTGCGCGACGAGATGTTCTTCAAAGCCGACTGACCAATCTACGGATGGAAGATGGAGAATCTGTTGCGAGATTACATGCAAAGGTAAAAGAACTAATCACAAGCCTCGAAAATCTCGGAGAAAAGGTAACTAACCGCGATGCTCAAAGGTACGCTCTAAACGCGTTTTCGAGAACCCCGGAATTGACCTCGGTAATCGATGCATATTATATTTCAAAAAATCTAGAAATAAGTACTTTAGAAGAGTTGTTTTCTACTTTGGAACTTCATGAATCACGCTTTGTAGAAAAGAATAGGAAAGCTGACAATATTGCGCTAAAAACAAGGAAGATCCAACTCGACGAAGAATCTTCAGCGGATGATGAAGAAACAGCACTAGCGGTAAGAAAATTATGTAAATACATTAATACTAACCGCTCAAAAAAGGTGTAGAGAAAGAAAAAATGAACGGTCCGATGCTACAACTGCAATGAGGAGGGACACCTTAAAGATCAGTGCCCTAAACTCAAGAACCAGCCAAAGAAGAAAAAGGCACTAAAAGCCACCTGGGACGAGACCTCGTCAGATGAATCGGAAGCTGAAGCGTTTGTCGGACTTGCATTGATGGCAAGCCACCAAGACGAAGATGAAGAAGGCACCTCGGGAGAAAGCAACAATGAAGAGGAAGATCCTAACTTCGAAACCGACCCGGTAAGTGAGGTATGTCTACTTCCACCTGCTCGAATCTACTCGGTAATAAAATCCATGCTTAAGTCAATGAATAAATTGGAGATAGAAAACTCTGAGTTAAAAGAAAATTTTGGCACTGTATGCTCATCTGTTCTATCCGACCAACTAAAAACAGAAAATGAAAATTTGAAGAATTTAGTGGAGAAATTAGAAAATGATATTGCATGTTTAAGAATTAAAAAGAATTTTTATCCTGAAAATCTGAATTGGTATGTTAAAAATCATAGGGGCCAGCTTAGAAAAATTCCTAGAAATTATATTCCTCCAAAGTTTTTGATTAACCCCGTAGATGAAAATTTATTTTGGGTCCCAAAATCAATATTGAATTAATTTTCTGGTATTTATGAAAAACAAAACTGACCAATATTTTGTTTCTTTATGTCCTTTATCATTTGTTAAATGTTTTTAAGAAATTATTTCGATCGGAGTTTACTAGAGAAAATTAATTTTATATTTTTGAGTACTTGGCATACTTATCATGAATTTATTAGGATTTTTGTTAAATAATTTTCATATTTGTATGAATTTAATAATAATAAAAAAATTAAGTGAAATTTATATTTTCCCTTCCCTATTTTTTGTCCCATTTTTGCTGTGATCAAAGGGGGAGAGTAGTTTATGTTCAGGGGGAGGTTATGTACATGATTGCAAAATTTTTTTATGCTTAATACTGTTACAATATTTTTTGTTTGTTGTTTATCCCTAACTAAACTTGGGTTGATGCACATCAAAAAGGGGGAGATTGTTGGTGCCCCGGTTGGTTTTGATGTGATCAACTAAGTTAGGTTAGGTCCTGTTGGTTTTAATCCCTCTGCTAAGTGTGCAGGAACTTAGGTACGGAGGAAGTCGAGCGTAAGACGCAGCGGACGAGAAGGATTGCGCGGGGAAGTGAGCCGACGGGCTTGGTGCAATCCGAGGGACGCGGAAGTTGCGGAAGAGTACGCCGGTGGACCAAGAAGGACGTGCGCGACGTCCGAGGGACGAGAAGCCGGGAGGAAGGACGCTCGAGGGGCGAAAGGCTGGAGTCGGGTTCGGGTGAGCCTAATTCCAGTTGGTCAGAAATCACCCAGAAGATCTACTTACGAACAGTCAAGTTGCCTTTGACTTGGACTTGGATCAAGACGGGCGCAACGTCTTTTATAAAAGCTTTTATATTAAAGCTTTTAATTAAAGCTTTTATTAAAGCTTTTAATTAAAGCCGATTATAGCTTTTAATTAAAGCTTTTATTAAAGCTTTTAATTAAAGCTTTTATTAAAGCTTTTAATTAAAACCGATTATCAAGGCTTGAAGAAGTCAAAAGTTATCAAGTCTTGAAGAAGCTTTTTCAAAGATGAAGCGGGCTTGAAGAAGTCAAAAGTTATCAAGTCTTGGAGTAGCTTTTTAATCCGATCAAGATGAAGCGTGCCTTTGATTAATAATATTTATCTCTTTTAATTAGAGTTTAAAATCTGGTTGAGATAATCTTAGATCTACGATCAAGATGCAACTCAATCTTGTATCAACGATCAAGATCATATCACTCAACCTATAAATAGGCTTAGAGATTTAGATTAAAGCAATTCATTTTTCTTGTAATTCTCTCTAAAGTCTAGTGTGCTTCAGTTGTAAGGCTTCTCCGCCACAAGGAGAGTTTTTTTTGCTTTAACCGTCTTGGAAGCAACGACCAAGTTGCAACCAAGTTTTTTTTAATAGACGAGTTCCTCCATTTCTTTTATTTATTAGCCAGCCGTCTATTCACCCCCCTCTAGCCGGACCAACCCGATCCAACAAGTGGTATCAGAGCCAGGCCGCCGCAGAAGGACTAACCGCCAACTGCAGCAAATTTTAAGATGGTTGGACCAGCAATATACCCGCCTAAATTTGAGGGGGAGTTCGCGGCATGGAAACGGAAGATGCAGGTATTTTTTACTACAGATTATGAATTATTAATTATTATGAAAAATGGCTATGCAGCTCCCAAAGACAATGAAGGAAAGATCAAGGATCCTGATTCTTGGAACAAGAAGGAACAAGTTGATGCTGTAGCAAACGGAAAGGCAGAATTTCATCTGCTGACCGTCCTCCCAGAGCAAGATGTGAACCGGATCGGTAAGTACGAATCGGCGAAGGAACTTTGGGAAAAGTTCTTGGAACTGCACGAAGGAACCTCGGAAGCAAAACTTGCGCGACGAGATGTTCTTCGAAGCCGACTGACCAATCTACGGATGGAAGACGGAGAATCTGTTGCGAGATTACATGCAAAGGTAAAAGAACTAATCACAAGCCTCGAAAATCTCGGAGAAAAGGTAACTAACCGCGATGCTCAAAGGTACGCTCTAAACGCGTTTCCGAGAACCCCGGAATGGACCTCGGTAATCGATGCATATTATATTTCAAAAAATCTAGAAATAAGTACTTTAGAAGAGTTGTTTTCTACTTTGGAACTTCACGAATCACGCTTTGTAGAAAAGAACAGGAAAGCTGACAATATTGCGCTAAAAACAAGGAAGATCCAACTCGACGAAGAATCTTCAGCGGATGATGAAGAAACAGCACTAGCGGTAAGAAAATTATGTAAATACATTAATACTAACCGCTCAAAAAAGGTGCAGAGAAAGAAAAAACGAACGGTCCGATGCTACAACTGCAATGAGGAGGGACACCTTAAAGATCAGTGCCCTAAACTCAAGAACCAGCCAAAGAAGAAAAAGGCACTAAAAGCCACCTGGGACGAGACCTCGTCAGATGAATCGGAAGCCGAAGAGTTTGTCGGACTTGCATTGATGGCAAGCCACCAAGACGAAGATGAAGAAAGCACCTCGGGAGAAAGCAGCAATGAAGAGGAAGATCCTAACTTCGAAACCGACCCGGTAAGTGAGGTATGTCTACTTCCACCTGCTCGAATCTACTCGGTAATAAAATCCATGCTTAAGTCAATGAATAAATTGGAGATAGAAAACTCTGAGTTAAAAGAAAGATTTGGCACTGTATGCTCATCTGTTCTATCCGACCAACTGAAAACAGAAAATGAAAATTTGAAGAATTTAGTGGAGAAATTAGAAAATGATATTGCATGTTTAAGAATTAAAAAGAATTTTTATCTTGAAAATCTGAATTGGTATGTTAAAAATCATAGGGGCCAGCTTAGAAAAATTCCTATAAATTATATTCTCCAAAGTTTTTGATTAACCCCATAGATGAAAATTTAATTTGGGTCCCAAAATCAATATTGAATTAATTTTCTGGTATTTATGAAAAACAAAACTGACCAATATTTTGTTTCTTGATGTCCTTTATCATTTGTTAAATGTTTTTAAGAAATTATTTCGATCGGAGTTTACTAGAGAAAATTAATTTTATATTTTTGAGTACTTGACATACTTATTATGAATTTATTAGGATTTTTGTTAAATAATTTTCATATTTGTATGAATTTAATAATAATAAAAAAAATTAAGTGAAATTTATATTTTCCCTTCCCTATTTTTTGTCCCATTTTTTATGCTTAATACTGTTACAATATTTTTTGTTTGTTGTTTATTCCTAACTAAACTTGGGTTGATGCAAATCAAAAAGGGGGAGATTGTTGGTGCCCCTGTTGGTTTTGATGTGATCAACTAAGTTGGTTAGGTCCTGTTGGTTTTAATCCCTCTGTTAAGTGTGCAGGAACTTAGGTACGGAGGAAGTCGAGCGTAAGACGCAGCGGACGAGAAGGATTGCGCGGGGAATGAGCCGACAAGCTTGGTGCAATTCGAGGGACGCGGAAGTTGCAGAAGAGTACGCCGGTGGACCAAGAAGGACGTGCGCGACGTCCGAGGGACGAGAAGCTGGGAGGAAGGACGCTCGAGGGGTGAAAGGTTGGAGTCGGGTTCAGGTGAGCCTTATTCCAGTTGGTCAGAAATCACCCAGAAGATCTACTTACGAACAGTCAAGTTGCCTTTGACTTGGACTTGGATCAAGACGGGCGCAACGTCTTTTATAAAAGCTTTTATATTAAAGATTTTAATTAAAGCTTTTATTAAAGCTTTTAATTAAAGCCGATTATAGCTTTTAATTAAAGCTTTTAATTAAAACCGATTATCAAGGCTTGAAGAAGTCAAAAGTTATCAAGTCTTGAAGAAGCTTTTTCAAAGATGAAGCGGGCTTGAAGAAGTCAAAAGTTATCAAGTCTTGGAGAAGCTTTTTAATCCGATCAAGATGAAACGTGCCTTTGATTAATAATATTTATCTCTTTTAATTAGAGTTTAAAATCTGGTTGAGATAATCTTAGATCTATGATCAAGATGCAACTCAATCTTGTATCAACGATCAAGATCGTATCACTCAACCTATAAATAGGCTTAGAGATTTAGATTTAAAGCAATTCATTTTTCTTGTAAATTATCTCTAAAGTCTAGTGTGCTTCAGTTGTAAGGCTTCTCCGCCACAAGGAGAGTTTTTTTTCTTTAACCGTCTTGGAAGCAACGACCAAGTTGCAACCAAGTTTTTTTTAATAGACGAGTTCCTCCATTTCTTTTATTTATTAGCCAGCAGTCTATTCACCCCCCCTCTAGCCGGACCAACCCGATCCAACAATTTGAACTTACAGGTACATTGGGACGCAAGTTATGCATTAATTAGTATGGGCATGATACAAAGTCGGAAACTATAAACACACTTTAGGGACATTTGGCCACTTGTTATTGGGAATATTTTGGCACTAACACATGATACAAAGTCAGAAACTATAAATACAACCATAAGTTTGCACTCCACAACATCAACTTTAGACAAACCAATTCTTGTACAAAACAGAACTATCAAACATAACATATATCTTATTTATCCAAATTTGTACTCAAGTTTCTGGCAGATTTTGTCTATGAAACTCACAAATTCAACCAAAGAAAAATGATGATATTGCAAAGTTACCTAACCAAGTTCATAAACATAATCATAACTAACACATAGTACAAAGTCACATAAACTATAACCATAAGTTTCCACTCCACAACTATAGTATCTACTATAACAACTACACATCAACTTCAAACAAACCAATTCTTGTACAAAACAAAACAATTACAAATTTGTACTCAAGTTTCTGGCAGAATTAGTCCATCAAACTTACAAATTCAACCAAACTACATATAACATATTGCAAAGTACCTAACAAAGTTTATAAACATACTAATAACAGACACATGATACAAAGTCACAAATACCATAAATACAACCATTAGTTTCGACCACACAACCATAGTGCACAATAATAACTGACACATGATACAAAGTTTATAAACATATTGCACAATTTTTTCCTGCCCCTGAAAACACCAATGCAGCCACCATTCAACCAGAACCAATACGTAAATCACTAATGCTGCCACTGATACATGTCTGCTTTCTCGAACGCAACACCCAGCTTGATTCCCCTTCTATCAATCTCTTTTTCCTACAGAAGTGTATATAAAAAAGTATCAGACTACCCATACAAATTATAGAGTATGATTGCAAAAATAAAACCAAGTGTTTACAAACAAATCAAACATACATAATTTTGAGCATAACAGCTAGTTTATAGCTTCTTTGCAGCTTTGCCTGTTGTGGCCTTTCTTATGGCAACGACTACACTTTGACGAACGTGTTTCAACTTGTGATGGTATTCTCTTAGTCCTCCTACTGTAACGCCCCAAAATTTCCATTTCTAGTTCTTAAAGTCCTTAGAATTATTTAAAAATGGTTTAGAAATATTCTAGATATTTTTAGGGATTTTTAGAATATTTTTATGGAATTTTCCGAGTCCGTTTAGTATATTTAAAAAAGGAAAAAGTTTAAGGGCAGCAGGGGGTTCGAACCCGCGACCAGCACGAGACCAGGCGCGCGTGAGACCAGCTGAGCTGGTTGGTTTTGTTGAAATCAATTGGGTGAAACAATAGATAAGGTATAGTTAGGTAAATTCGCCCCATAAGTATAAATAGATAGTTAAAGAGAGAAATTTTATTTTCTCTCAACCTAAACCCTTTCTCTCCCTCGCCCAACACCTTGCGTCGACTTCTTTCCCCTCTCCTCTCTTGGGCGACACCACACCAAGGCCTAGAGGGCCGGCCAAGGCTCTCCTCCAAGAGATTTTCCTATATTCGGAATCCCCGCGACGAGAGGAACGCATAGGCGCGAAGAATTCTCCGAGATCTCAAGTTTCTCCCGAGCCCTAGACGTCAATCTTGGTTGTAAGTCCAAGATATCAATGTAAGTACTGCTCACCTGCAGTAAGAGGCGGTTTTTCCGCAAGAATTTCCCTTAAAAGTTTTTAAAAGAGATATTTACTTCTTGTTAAGATTTTTGCATGTGATCTTAGTTCATTATATGCTTATATATTTTATTGAGTGCCCTATATGAGGTTAGGGTCCAAGAAAAACTACGAGAAATGAAAAGAGAAGATAAAGATAAGAAAAGAAAAGGCCAAGGCCTTAAGAAATCCCCAAAAGTCAAGACTTAGGGATTTTAGCACGCAAGGTGCTCGAGAAAATGCCAAGGCATTTACAGATAAGAAAGAAAAGAAAGAAAAGCTATTTTATTTTCTAAGGCCAGTACCCGGCGTCCAAGGGCGTCGTTAAAGAAATCCAGGTGTCCAATTCCAAGGTCTTGGCCCTGGTAGACCAAGGTCTGCTCTATTAGGATTGGTGGCTCGCTACCCCAACCTTTTAGGGAACGCGCATGAGATGGTACTTACGTCTTCAGTGGATCCGAGTGATTATTATTTTCAAGTATATGCTTTAGCAAAGTTTCTAAAGTTTAAGAAAGTTTTCAAAAAGTTAAAGAATAGCTAAAGTTTCAAGTTGAGCCAAGAAAAGTAAATTGAGATTTATTAATGCTTGAGTATGCATGTTTTGAGTTATACATGTTCTTAGTTTCTTTCAAGCATATAAGTATCTCATATGATTTCCATATTGATCAAGAAGCATGTTTGCACATTTCGAGATTTTGTGAGCTAGATAGTACTTACTAAGCTTTTTGCTTACTAGTTGCATTTCCTCTTACTGCAGATAAAGGTAAAGGCAAGCAATTCTGAAGGAAGGCGACGAGGCGGTGCTGAGTAAAGTGTGTGTGGTGGCTGACTTTGGAGAGATCTTTGAGACGAGACAATTTAACTATCCAAATTACAATGTTATAGTTTATTCAAATTTCAAGTTCTTGTTTTATGGAGTTTAGCGAACATTTAAGTTTTGGATAGTTTTACATACTCAATTTCGTACAGTAAATATTCCACGTCATTTCTTTTAGCCTACATATCCTTATGATTGCATTGGATGAGTAGAAGTGTGAGTAGTTTGAATATTGATACTTTGTTAGAGAAATAGATGCATGTGCCAAGATAGTATAATTTCCCTTTGAATCAAGTTTTTATTGCTTAAATATGTTTAGAAAAGTTGCTTTCATTTCATAATGCCTTAGGAATGTTATAGAATTTTGTGTGATGAGTTTCAATGGTTAGAAGTTAAGTTTGGTACAAACTCTAGCTAAAGTTTATATAGTTTTTCATAACTTGCTAAATTCCGCAAAAGTCCTAATTTCAAGTTTATGGATTCGTTTTGATTGGCTAAATTGTTTAGAAAACTGGCATAGAGTATAGAAATGGTGTCATGTTTTATATGGCTCGAAATATATGTTTGGTGGCTTTTGAAGCAAGTTTCGAAACCTGAATTTCAGATTTCAGGCCTATCAGTCGACTGATACAGTATCAGTCGACTGATACCCGAAGTGAGTTGGGCGAGGCAAGTTTCAATAAGTATTTCTTACGAGTTTTGAGAAAGAAAGTGTGACATGGTATCATGCATGACTATTAAGTTAGAATATCATTCTTAGATAGATTTAAAAGAAAAAAAAAAGATTTCCGCATTTTTTTAGTCGTGCATTAGAGTGAGAAGTAGACAAAGTAACGATCCGTCTAAGGCAGAGAAGGCGGGTCGCTACAGGTGGTATCAGAGCAGTTCCCATTCTCCAGCATCACACACACATCAGCATCAACCTTGCCGTCTTCAAGTAAGAAAGCTTTAAGTTTCAGTTTTTCTATTGCTCCTTTATTTAATTGCAGTATAGAGAAATGCTTAAGTACTACTCATATGTGCATAGAACAAGGAAGCATGTTTAATACCTTAGTATCACGGAATCATGTTTAATCCCTAGAATGGATATTAGAGAAATGCTTAAGTACTTACTTGATTTGCCCAAAAGTAAGTTTTGGGATTATGGCACGCAAGGTGCTTGATAAAAGTTTTGAGTAAGACCAAGGTCTTACTAAGCCCTAGAACGAGTTCTAGGACTAAGAAATGAGATAAGAATCAAGACCAAGGTCTTGTTATATCCTAAAGCAAGTTTGGGAACATTACCATTAAGTGTTAAGTTATACATTTGAGGACGTCCTAGAAAGGCCCAAAACGAGGAGCAAGCTCCTAGAGGGCAAGAGGCAACAGAGTCAGTACCCCCACCAAATCTCTTAGACGTGGTGGCTCAGTTACAGAGACAGTTAGCAGAACAACAGCAAGTTATTGCCACTAGGATGGCTAACTAGCAGGTCGTTATTATTACCTCGCCGGTGGCGAATGTAGTGGCACCAGTTGTGATCGAAGACCCATCGATTACATCTGTAGTCCGGCAAGGGGGGTAAGGCAAGAAGCGTACCTCATTCAGTAGAAGAAACTGAAGCCAGGGAACTTCCCAGGCACAAGTAAACCATGGGATGCTTAAGCATGGTTCAAAACGTTGGAAAGAATAGTAGGGCTACTGGACTGGCATGAGGTAGAGAAGATAAAGTGTGCATCTTTCTGCCTTACGGGAGATGCTAGAATATAGTGGAAGAGAGTCAAGGCCAAGAGAAATGTCAGCCAGATGACATGGGCCGACTTCGAGACTGAGTTCTTCGAAGAATACTTTCACATGCAAGTAACCAACAAGCATTATGATGAATTCACGGAGTTCAGACAAGGAGAACTATCCGTGGATGAAGCAGTGAAGATGTTTAAGCGGTTAGCTCATCTGTGCCCAGAGCTAGTTAGCACAGAAAAAGAGATAGTTAGGCTAATGCTCAAGATGTTAAGGCCTGAGATAGCGTTAAAGGGGGCTAGCGGTGTTAAGAGGCTGCAAACCTCCGAGGAACTAATAAGTAGTGCTTTGATCACTGAGCACTACTTAAACAGTATAAAGGCCACCAGAAAGGTTGAACGATGAAGTTCTTAACAACCTTACCGTCAGGGGAAGTAATGACCTCTACTGAGAGGCTAAGGGCAGTATCAATCTAGATTTCCAACTGAGAGCTCTACAGTGACTTGGTAGTCCTTGAGATGAAGGATTACGATGTCATTTTAGGAATGGACTTCTTGAGCAAGTATAATGCTTCAATAGACTGCCGCAAGAGAAAGTCAAGTTCACACCGGAAGCAGAACCTTCATTTGAGTTTATTGGAGACCCAAGGAGAAAGATAAATAGGTTCCTACTACCTTACAAGCTCAGAGAATGTTAGAGAAGGGGTGCTCTGGTTTTCTAGCTCATATAGTGGATGCAAGTCAAGGAGAAGGATTGAAGAGAGAAGAAGTGAGGGTAGTCTGTGACTATCCTGAGGTGTTTCCTGAAGAGTTACCAGGACTCCCTCCCAATCGGGAATTGAGTTTGAAATTGAGTTGGCCCCAGGAACCAACCCAATTTCGAAGGCACCTTATCGCATGGCACCAGCAGAACTGAAAGAATTACAAGAACAATTGCAAGAGCTGCTTGACAAGGGTTTCATCCGCCCTAGTCATTCACCTTGGGGAGCTCCTGTACTGTTGTCAAGAAGAAAGATGGATCTATGCGAATGTGCATAGATTATCGAGCTTCGAATAAGGTAACCATCAAGAACAGATATCCTTTGCCAAGGATAGATGATTTATTTGATCAGCTGAAGGGAGCCACAGTGTTCTCCAAGATAGATCTGCGATCAGGTTACCATCAGCTCAGAGTGAAGGAGAGTGATGTGCCAAGGACTGCTTTCAGTACAAGATATGGGCACTATGAGTTTGTGGTCATGCCCTTTGGAGTGACAAACGCCCCTGCGACGTTTATGGATCTAATGAATAGAGTGTTCAAGGATTTTCTGGACAAGTTCGTCATTGCCTTCATTGATGATATCCTAGTGTATTCAAAGACTCGGAAAGAACATGAAGAACACCTGAAGATAGTGTTGCAAACCTTACACCAGGAGGAGTTGTACGCCAAATTCTCAAAGTGTGAGTTTTGGCTTGATCAGGTGGCCTTCCTAGGCCACATTGTATCCAAGAAGGCATTCAAGTTGATCCAGCCAAGATAGAAGCAGTCAGCAACTGGTGTAGACCCAAGAATGCCAGTGAAATCAGAAGTTTCTTAGGCCTGCAGATATTACAGAAAATTTGTGGAGGACTTTTCCAGAATAGCCTCTCCACTCACAGCCTTGACCAGAAAGAACAGAAGTTTGAATGGTCAGATAAATGCGAGCACAGTTTTCTAGAGCTGAAGAAGAGACTGACAGTGCTCCCATCCTGACTGTTCCAGAAAGTGACAAGGCCTTGACATCTACAGTGATGCATCCAAGATGGGCCTTGGAGCTGTCCTCATGCAAGAGGAAAGTATAGCATATGCTCCAGGAACTCAAGGACTACGAAAGAATTACCCCACTCATGATCTGGAGTGGCAGCTGTAGTTTTGCACTAAAGATATGGAGCATTACCTGTATGGAGTGCAGTGAAGATTTATACAGATCATCAGAGTTTGAAGTACTTCTTCACTCAGAAGGATCTGAATATGAGGCAGCGCAGGTGGCTAGAGTTGGTCAAAGATTATGACTGTGAAATCCTCTACCACCCAGGTAAAGCTAATAAAGTGGCAGATGCACTGAGCAGAAAATCCTGTGCAGCACTGATGTCCCTATCATCACTGTCTCTACCACTTCAGAAAGAAATAAAGGATTTTGGAGTCGAGGTAATAATTGGGCAACTTTCTGCATTGACTCTAGAGTCAACCCTGCTTATAGATATACAAGAAAAGCAAGATAAAGACCCAGAGATTCAGAAGATCAAGCAGGGGATCCAAGAGGCAGAAAATTTAGAGTTTCGAGTATCAGATAGTGGCACCCTCTATCTTGGAGACCGCCTTTGCGTCCCCAATGATGAGGAACTAAGAAGGAATATTTTAGAAGAAGCCCACAGTACCCCGTACTCTATGCATCCTGGTTCTACCAAGATGTACCAAGATGTAAAGCAAAGATTCTGGTGGTCTGGACTCAAGCGAGACGTGGCCAGATATATCAATACCTGCTTGACCTGCCAGAGAGTCAAAGCAGAGCACCAGAGACCAGGAGGAGTTCTGCAGCCCCTTCCTATTCCAGAGTGGAAGTGGGAAGAGATATCCATGGATTTTATCATAGGTCTCCCAAGGACCACCCATGGACACGATGCAATATGGGTGATAGTGGACAGATTGACCAAGTCTGCCCACTTCCTAGCTATCAAGTTATCGCATTCGGTAGAGCAGTTAGCACAGCTGTACGTGAAAGAAGTGATCAGGCTTCACGGAGTTCCGAGGTCGATCGTGTCTGACAGAGATGGGCGGTTCACCTCCCATTTTTGGAGGTGTGTTCAGGACGCCCTAGGCACCAGACTTCAGTTTAGCACAGCCTTCCATCCCCAGACAGATGGACAAACAGAGAGAGTAAATCAGATTTTAGAAGACATGCTCAGGGCTTGTGCATTGGACTTTAAAGGTAGTTGGTGCAAATTTCTGTGCTTAGCTGAGTTTGCCTACAACAATAGCTATCAGGCCACCATCAGGATGACACCTTATGAGGCATTTATGGCAGGAAATGCAGATTCACCCATATGTTGGCAAGAAGCTGGTGAGAAGAAAGAGATGGAGTCAGGACTAGACAGCCAGACTGAGCTTATAGATGAGACCACTCAGGCTATCCAGACGATCCGCCAGAGGATTGAGACTGCCCAGAGTAGACAGAAAAGTTATGCTGACACACGCCGTAGGCCACTTGAATTCCAAGTTGGAGATTCAGTATTTCTCAAGGTCGCTCCTATGAAGGGAGTGATGAGATTTGGTAAAAAGGGTAAGCTAAGTCCTCGCTACATAGGACCCTACAAGATATAAGGAGGGTTGGTAAGGTAGCATATGAGTTGGACTTACCAGAGGATATGTCAGCTATCCACAGTACATTCCATGTCTCCATGCTAAAGAAGTGTATTCACGACCCTAGCCAAGTGATTCAGCCTCAGTCAGTACAGATCCAAGAAGATCTTAGTTATGAGAGCAGACCGACACAGATAGTGGACAAAGCAGTTAAAAGATTAAGAAACAAAGAAGTGCCACTAGTGAAGGTCATCTGGCAGAATCAAAAGCATGAAGAGGCTACTTGGGAAGTGAGGACAGCATGAGAGAGAGATATTCCAGAATTATTCTAAGTTCGAGGACGAAACTTTTCATAAGGTATGGGGGATTGTAACGCCCCAAAATTCCCATTTCTAGTTCTTAAAGTCCTTAGAATTATTTAAAAATGGTTTAGAAATATTCTAGATATTTTTAGGGATTTTTAGAATATTTTTATGGAATTTTCCGAGTCCGTTTAGTATATTTAAAAAAGGAAAAAAGTTTAAGGGCAGCAGGAGGTTCGAACCCGCGACCAGCACAAGACCAGGCGCGCGCGTGACCAACTGAGCTGGTTGGTTTTGTTGAAATCAATTGGGCGAAACAATAGATAAGGTATAGTTAGGTAAATTCGCCCCATAAGTATAAATAGATAGTTAAAGAGAGAAATTTTATTTTCTCTCAACCTAAACCCTTTCTCTCCCTCGCCCAACACCTTGCGCCGACTTCTTTCCCCTCTCCTCTCTTGGGCGACACCACACCAAGGCCTAGAGGGCCGGCCAAGGCTCTCCTCCAAGAGATTTTCCTATATTCGGAATCCCCGCGACGAGAGGAACGCATAGGCGCGAAGAATCTCCGAGATCTCAAGTTTCTCCGAGCCCTAGACGTCAATCTTGGTTGTAAGTCCAAGATATCAATGTAAGTACTGCTCACCTGCAGTAAGAGGCGGTTTTTCCGCAAGAATTTCCCTTAAAAGTTTTTAAAAGAGATATTTACTTCTTGTTAAGATTTTTGCATGTGATCTTAGTTCATTATATGCTTATATTTTATTGAGTGCCCTATATGAGATTAGGGTCCAAGAAAGCTATGAGAAAAGAAAAGAGAAGATAAAGATAAGAAAAGAAAAGGCCAAGGCCTTAAGAAATCCCCAAAAGTCAAGACTTAGGGATTTTAGCACGCAAGGTGCTCGAGAAAATGCCAAGGCATTTACAGATAAGAAAGAAAAGAAAGAAAAGCTATTTTATTTTCTAAGGCCAGTACCCGGCGTCCAAGGGCGTCGTTAAAGAAATCCAGGTGTCCAATTCCAAGGTCTTGGCCCTGGTAGACCAAGGTCTGCTCTATTAGGATTGGTGGCTCGCTACCCCAACCTTTTAGGGAACGCGCATGAGATGGTACTTACGTCTTCAGTGGATCCAAGTGATTATTATTTTCAAGTATATGCTTTAGCAAAGTTTCTAAAGTTTAAAGAGTTTTCAAAAAGTTAAAGAATAGCTAAAGTTTCAAGTTGAGCCAAGAAAAGTAAATTGAGATTTATTAATGCTTGAGTATGCATGTTTTGAGTTATACATGTTCTTAGTTTTCTTTCAAGCATATAAGTATCTCATATGATTTCATATTGATCAAGAAGCATGTTTGCACATTTCGAGATTTTGTGAGCTAGATAGTACTTACTAAGCTTTTTGCTTACTAGTTGCATTTCCTCTTACTGCAGATAAAGGTAAAGGCAAGCAATTCTGAAGGAAGGCGACGAGGCGGTGCTGAGTAAAGTGTGTGTGGTGGCTGATTTTGGAGAGATCCTTGAGACGAGACAATTTAGTTATTTGAATTACAATGTTTTAGTTTATTCAAATTTCAAGTTCTTGCTTTATGGAGTTTAGCGAACATTTAAGCTTTGGATAGTTTTACATAATTTCTTTGAGTAAAGATTCCATGTCATTTCATTTAGCATACATATCCTTATGATTGCATTGGATGAGTAGAAGTGTGAGTAGTTTGAAATATTGATACTTTGTTAGAGAAATAGATGCATGTGCCAAGATAGTATTAATTTCTCTTTGAATCAAGTTTTTATTGCTTAAATATGTTTAGAAAAGTTGCCTTCA
>JAGFNQ010006960.1:272827-289910 GCA_024364735.1 Boesenbergia rotunda
AACTGGATTTGAATAAACATCACCCAATTGTTTTCTTTTGTTGACAATATATTATATAGAATAACAACATCTACATAATCATAACAACATCCACATAAGGAGATTTTTCCATACAAATGGATGTTAATCAACAGCAATGGATTTTTACATCACCAATACAGTTTTCAGATTATCTCAAGTTTTACAAAACATGTCTCTCAGAATATTAACTGTCAGCTCAATCTGATTCTACTCATGTCTCCTTGTTTTGAAATCCATCTTCTCATCATATAGGAGACATCGAACATATTGCATGACAAAGAAGGCACAGTCCACGCTGAAATTAACAAACACTTTTTTAGATTTCAATAAGTGGGTTTATAAAATACTTTCTTATTTTAAAAAATAAGAAAGTTCTTCCTCATTTAGTTACCTATGTTCTTGTTGGGGACATTTTTGTCTGACGGAGGACCATTTGTCCAAGGGATGATGACTTTGTAGATACGGATGAATAGCCGTAAGTTCCTCGCGAGTATATTGTTTAAGTTCTTTTACCTGTCAAACATATCATGAATTTATTAATCACCATCAATGACATTTTAGAGAAAATGATGACCATATATAAGAATAAAGGAAGATAGCTCACCGCTGTGTCAAATTCATGCTTATATTTACGACCACTAGCAAGAGAATTAAAATGATTAAAAGTCATGGATTCTGTATCCACCCGCTAACAAGTGAAAGTGTGTATTATCACTGCACAAAGGGATTAAAATAAATCTAAACTCTTGTTCAAGCATATCAGTCTTCATCACTTGTTGCAGGGAAATCTTTCTTGACGATCTGATTGATGCCTACAAATATGCATTCACAAAATTAATAATACCCATATCATAATATTAGGTCTTGTACAATATATCTGTTTAATTAATATACATCACTTACTGTGAAGAAGGTTGAACAATATATTGACTTGTTGTATGGCCTACCACATGCGGATGCTCCCCTAAATAAAATTTTACAAAAGGCATCAATGACCTCGCCTTTTGTAAAAACCTCTCCATTGAGGATTTGTAAGAATGAATGCAAATTCAAAGTAAAGGGTGCATCCTCCCAGATAAATTCATTTGCCAACCTGCCATGTAAATTGATATGATTATATATTACATAAGAAGATATATTAACTAACGTAAACTATAATATTTTGTAACTTACTTTAGATTCTCCAATCTATTTATCAGGTAGACCACTTCTTTATCTTTTATTTTTTTCTTTGTATTCATAAAATGTTTCTTCACAAACTACATCAATAAAATTTATTTAGCCCAAACTAATTATTGACCAAATTCAATACAATTTATGTATTTTAAATGAAATTAACACACTTACATCAATGCCTTGTTGCCTCATTTTGTATAGTTCGGAGGTTCTTCTTGTTTCCTCCTCTATGTCTTCTTCAGACATGACTTCCATTACATCGTAAATGTTTCCTCTTGCTTCATCCATATCCTCCTCACTAAGTTTCCTTTTCCCTTGTCCGTAACAATTGATATTTGTTTCCTGTCCCGCTTCCCCTTAGGTAAAAGCTGGTGCCATACTGAACTGTCAATTGGAGTATCCCTGTAATCATACGAGTTCGGTCACGTCCTCTCCTAGGTGTACAAGATACTGGATCAGAAAGAGGATCGACTACAGGATAACTTTCTTGACCCTCCATGTCTTTTTTTTTCAATAATTGAAAGTAATTCCTTAACCCTTTCATTCAAACATATATTCTCCTCTGTTAGCTCCTTGATTCGGTTGTCCTTAAGAATGCATTCACCACATAGGCTAACATCTCCTTCTGATGTCTCCATTGGTCGTGGTATGTCATCACCGATATCAAGGTTCTCAAACAATGTGTTCTCATGTAGGGTAGGAATTAATTCAACAATAACCTGTCAATTACGAAGTACACAAATGTTACTACCTCTCTATCTAACTCAGATAGATCACATTTAAGAATAATTACCTCTTCAGACGAGAGTCGGTCGACAAGGCCCCTCACCCTACTAATATGCGAAGGAATATTCCTCCACTTATTTATTCGGGGCCCTTCAACATTGGAATGGTTTTTGAATTGGTACATGCTCCAAAAACCATACCTACACAAATTTTTGCAGCCAAATACATTAATGACATCAAAATATTATAAAATTTAACAAGATAATTCTACTCACTGCCAAAAGCCCTGCAAATCCCTTTAGGTAAGGGAGGTTGGTGGTGCTCTGGTTTCCCTGAGTTGATGAAAATAAGTCCCCAATCTTAGGTAATCGTGGAGACAAAAATTGATGGATAGCTTCTACCCAATTGAATCTACCTAGATTGTCATAATCATCTACTATATCTACAAGACCTAGAGGAACCTTATATGTACTAGATGAAAATAAAACACAAACAAATATATACAAAATATAAAATTTACACACTAATAACACATCATCCTCTGATTCAACACTTTTAGAAAAATGTTTAAGTAACTCCTCAAGTCTTGTTCTTGTAGGTTGTTTTTCTTTTGAGAAGTAAGTACGATAGAGGTCACCCGATGCTTTAGTTGAATTAATAGGGACCGAAACACCACGGTCCACTATACCCAGTATCAATGCAACATCTCGTCTGGAGAACGCAACCGGTACACCTGAAACAATTACAATATTTAGTTATCATCAAGAATATAGGCTTGAAATTATTCCACGTTGGGCCTGAAATGATTTCAATACAGGCCCGACGTGGGCCTGAAATGAATTCAATTCAGGCCCGACGAGGGCCTGAAATGAATACATTTCAGGCCCGACCAGGGCCTGAAATGAATACATTTCAGGCCCGACCAGGGCCTGAAATGAATTCATTTCAGGCCCGAGGTGGGCCTGAAATGTATTCATTTCAGGCCTACCGAGGGCCTGAACTAAATTAACTTCAGGCCCTCGGTAGGCCTGAAATGATTTTATTTCAGGCCTACCGAGGGCCTGAAGTCATTTTCACTTCAGTCCCTCAGTAGCCCTAAAATGAAATGATTAAACTTTATCAAAAACTAATCATTTGAGGCCATCTATATTACTGTCTTATCTTACTATAGATACTATAGATATTGTCTACAATTCATAACTAAAACTATTACCTGAGAATTTAAAACCTTGCGAGGTTGAATCCCAACTTTCAAATATATTAACCAAAATTCCACGGATATGCTGCAATTCTTGTATGTCCAGGAAAAAACTGAAAGGCGACCCTTTGATCTTCGCAATGTGTCGATCATTTAAAATGTCAAATTCTTCAAAAAATTGTTTAAAGTGGCCTAAAATACTGCACCAACGTAATTTTTGTCCAATGTCATCTGAATCCTACAGTTTATATACAGTACAAATTTATTCAGCAAAATAATTTTAAACATGTTGACAAACAATGCTGGTTTGACCTAAGCATATCGCTAACATACCTTGGTGGATAATGCCAAGGAAGAAGACGCTGAACCACGTACAGACCTTTTGCCTGACATTATCAAATAAATCCAACGTGCAGAAACCCTAACCCCTTGGTGTATTATGCCGATTAGTCTCCACTTCAACGTTAACACTAAAACCCACCTCAGGATCACACAGAAACGCTTTCGAGCAATGCCTAGGTTTTGGTTGTCCGCAGGGATTCGGGGGATGAGCTCGCGACTATATCACAGCTAGGGCACGTAGGACTGCAAGAAGGCGAGTTCTTGCGCTGAGAGAGGTTGAGAGTGAGCTTTTATCCGAAATGAAGGACTTCCATTTACGTTGTTGCGCTGAGAGAGAACGGAGAAAATTTCCACTGCTACACATCCGAACCACAAATTAATATTTTATTGATAAAGTGGTTCGGTTGTCTCGAAACTGTGTCTGATAAAGTTATTCTTTGGCGGGAGGGGTATAAAAGTAACTTCACTATATGGGATGCGCCCTTTGGTATAATAGAAACCATGGTACTCATTTCGGTAATTACGAATAGTTGGATACGCCCTTTGGTAAATTGCCGTATAAATTAGGTTCAACAAATTAAACAGATGGTTCAATGATTGATTCGATCCTATTTGCACAGGAAGTGTAACTCTCCATTCTAGGTGGTAAAAAACGATTCGTTCATCCTCAACGTCTTTGTCAATTCGCTTTAGGATCAATACAGAGTACAGACAAAATCAAATCAATCGAAAAAAAATGATGAACCAGGCAGTAGACAAATTGAACCTGGAATGACCGGCCCGGCCCCACGGAAGTTTCCCACCGGTCACCAGGATAAATCGGGAAGCGCTCGTGGTGAGCAGTCTAGAAGCCCAGCGTCCCAGTGTTCGTGCCCTATTTGAAGGAAAAATTCTTGTAAAATACGTCGTAGTCGGGAATCGAACCATAGATGCTTGGATTAACGACTAATTAGAATCAAATCAATCGGGTTATGTGATACATGAGATTGAGTGATAGGCCATAGGTCTTCTCGATTTAGAAGAAAACAATCTCAAAAACAAATCATCGACATTACTGATAGTAGTAAATTTAAATATACAAGCATATAAACAAATTATTTAAAAATCATTTATGTCATTACTCGATAGGGATTTATTATAGTTTTATAACAATTTAAAAGTTCGTAACAAATTTACTAAAACAATAGATTTAATAATTTATATTGCATATGATCCTTATTTGTTATTTAATGTATTAATTGATATGAAATTTATCATTCATTTTAACAAATGATTTTATGAGATTATACAGTGAAGCCAAAATTATTAATCAAGATTGGTTCAACTTTATATATATATATATATATATATATATATATATATATATATATATATATATATATATATATATATATATAAAATTTCCGTGTAAATTTTAATTATTTTTTGAATTTATATTTTTATATTTAATACTATTATAACCTTATCATTAAATTCTAAAAATAAAATCTTAAAATATATAATCACAAAATAAAAAAATCAAATACTTGGTGCACACATTTTTTTGGGAACTTTGCCTTATATCCCCGATCAAAAACGTAAATCACGCTTCAGTCCCCGTGTCAGGTAATTTCCGTTTCCACTCCCTGACAACGCCTGATCCTTTGACTTAACTCCCTCTCGTATGAATTTACTGAATTGCCCTCCCTTTACTTTCAAACTCTCTCCACTCCGTGTGCCTTCTTCCCGGCTTGGAGCTGCGTCGAACGAAATCGACGATCGTCGAAATCACTTCTGGTGAGCGTTGAAGATAAAAACCAGAGAGGCGACAGACAGAGGAAGACTCGCCTATCACCTTCAACCCAAGAACCACATCTTCAAAGTGTCGTTCATCTTCGACCGAGTGAAGACCCGGCTTTCACCTTCAACCCAAGAATCGTCGACGAACGTCGGGTTTGAAGAAGTAAAAAGGTGGTAATCGGTACAACTAGAGGAATACTAACGCGAAGAAGTGGTCTGCGTGTATTCCAAAGGCAGAAACAGATATATCTCAAGTAGAAGGTCGGTTTTGTTTCTGTGCCCTAGATTTTGAACTCTTGGTTAATCTTGTCTGTAGAATGAAATTAAGATAATTGTTTACGTATGTTTCTGTAAAATTTTGTCAAAATTCGAAGTTTTATTTCATGGGCGTTGTTGATTTTGTTAGGTTGAATAAAATTAGGATTTGTGGTGTTCAAATTATAATTTATCTGAATGTATTTGTATTATCTCTTCTTAAATTCAAGTAATGAATGAGATATCTGTGTATTTTGTAGTGATTATCAATAAATTGAGTAATGTACCCAATTTAAGCACTTTGATGGCCAGAAGGTTAGGATTTGTATTTTAGGGTATGAATGAGTAAATGTATTTGTATTTTTTCTTCTCTAATTGAATGATTGAATGAGTTATGTGATGATTATGTAATTATTATCAATAAACTAAATAAGATACTGAATTTAAGTGGTATGATACCCAATTTTATATGGTTTGTACATGATGGTATGACTGATAACTTAATTTATTTTCGGTGAATTTACTTTTTATGCAGATATGAGAAAAAAGCTCTTACACGGAGCACAAAGGAGGCTAAGGCTAAATCTATGGTGAAAGATAAAGGGAAGAGAGTAATGCAAGATGAGGGAAAGACCAAGAGTAACAAACAATCTTGTTCCCGTTGCTCTCCTGGATATTTCAAAGATGTACTGGGTGAGGTGATACCAATTATGAGTGATAAGCAAAAAGAGAAAATTAAAAGCACTCCACTTGCTCCATGGCTCGAGATGCTTGAGATACCTATCAGTAGTACCAGAGTTGATTTAGTTTTTAAGAGATTCCAATTATTGTCTTCTCATTCTTTCTTTTTGGTGACAACATTGTAGTTCCATTCACTTCGACTGCGTTTAGCATTGCCCTTGGTTTGGCCCATGTGGGGCAACCGGTTGATCTTGATGCTAGCATGGAGTCCAATTTTGTTCTTAGGCTATTTGGAGGGAAAGTTGGCAACGTAAATAGGACCATGCTTCATGATAATTTGTGGTCATTAGCAGGATCTGAGAAAGAATCTGAAGTGGATGATTTTGTTAGACTGTTTATTTGTTTTCTATTTAACTGTGTTATTTTTTCAGTTAGCAACTATTTCACTCCTCGATTTATTATGTCCTACATTGATAACTTGACGAGGTTCTTTGATTATTCATGGGAAGATGTAGCATATAGATTTTTGTGCCACCAAATTATCTTGCATACCGGTAATGGCAAAGGAAAGGTTGGTTGCAAAATGTATTTAGATGGTTGTACTGTAGGTTTGATGGTGAGTTTTTAATATTTCAAGTGCAATTGTGATATATTTAATATTATTATATTGCTCTCTCTCTCTCTATGTATTCAGGCATGGCTGTATGAAAGAATTCCTTCATTTGGATATGCACGTTCTTTATATTGTTTTCCTCGGTTGTTTCGCTGGGAAAGGAGTAAGATATCAATCAAAGATGATGTTGCTGAGAGTTTATTTTCTAGAATTGATTTTAGTAGGGTAAGTTGCTATGTTTTTATTATGTTTTTTGTAGATATGATTGTAGAAGTGACATTTTATTTATAATTGTGAAAAGGTGTTAGATATAGTACCATTTCCGGAGGAGGAGATACTCTTAAGTGGCAAGCAGGTAACTTATTCTCTAAATATAGAAATAATAAAATTATTATGTTAAATAATGATGATAACACATTTTTTGACTACATTACTTATATTTTTCAAGTGCCACTTTGTTTGAGATGTTCTAGAATTTCTAATACCCAGAGGTTGCTTGAACCAATTGTTGCTTTTAAGAGCACTGAGTTGGAGGCCAAAAAAATTAGTGAGGAATTGATTTTAGAAGAGACTAAGATTGTTGAGATTGAAGTGGGTGGTGAAAATGAACTTGCTGGGTTGGAGAAGTTGAATGTGGAATTGACAACTGTCAACATTGATGATAATGTTGATTTGGTAATAAAAGATGTTATTTCTGATTTGAATAAAGAGCAAGTTTCTGGTAGTGACATTGGTACTTCGAAAGCAGAGAACATCAGTCACTTTCAATCTTCCATTGTGGATACTGTGAGGTGTAGAGCTGATCGTGTGCTGAAAAGAAAGGAGTCTATGTTTGTGACTCCTCCTAACTCAACACCAAAACGTAAGAGGAAGTGGAAAAAATAGGTAGATGAAGTATAAATCCGAGATTCATTATTTTGAAATTTACTTGTTTTTGCATGTTATTGTATATTGTTACTAACTACGTATAGATTTTAGCTTACATTACTAAGTATGTTTTTATATAGGTAAATTTGATAGTAGATGTTAAGGATTAGGAGAGTCCTCCCAAGACTACATTGGATGTATATAAAAAGAGAACTGATTTTTGTGGACATCAAGAAGCAGCTGAAGAAGAGAAAAAGTTGTTGACAGACTTTCTCAGTAGGGAAAAATTGGAGTAGGTTTATTTTTAATATCTGAAATTTTGCTAAACACTTCTTATCAATTTTGTAATGTTATTTTTTACTCCCCGCAGTGGTGTCATATGACAAGATGAGTTCCTAAGCTTAACTGGAGCTACATTTTATCCTTTTTTGTTTGGTGAGTCTGTTGATAGTCAAATCATAAATGTGTATATGAATATTATGAAAAAACACAGTCCAAGTTATGGATTTGAGATTTACTGTATGGACACAAACATACAGGTTTGTAGCAAATTGAGATAATTGATAGTTGATATTTGATTTTTAATTCTTATTAGATTAGGAAACATGATTATATCTTATTTTCAATGTGTAGAAAGATGTCTTACATCACTTGCAGAAATATGACAAATATAGGCAGATATACAAAGCAGATTATGGTGCTTTCTTTGCAAGGTTGACATCCACAACGAGGAGCAAACTACAGAAACTAAATGAAGATCTATTTAGAAAATGTAGATATATCATTTTCCCAATTAATGATAGATGTCATTGGTATTTGTTGGTTTTTAATCCAGCTGAATGGAAATTCAAATTGTGGAATTCAAACCCTGATTCATTTGCATTTGGGACTGCTAAAGTTTATGTGAGTTTGACATTATTCTACTCCAATATCTTAACAAATCACAGTATTAAATCATTTACTATTTTGCAGACAAGGTTTTTGGCTGGATGCGTTTTGCATCTTCATGCATTTGCTATAGGTAGTGAAGAGGTGGTGAAAGAACATTGTCGTCATCAAGGCGCTACCCTTGATTGTGATGTCTACATTTGCCTATGGGTGGAGTGTCTCTCTTATGACACTGATGATATCTGGAGTTTTCAAGATCATGTCAATATAGACGCTTATCGGGCCCGGGTTTCTTCAAATATATTATCAGATGAGAATGGATTGTTAAAAAATGTAATGGACTAAGATGTAAAGCAATGTTGGTATTTGACTAAGATGTAAACCATCTGAAGGTAGACAACCTTATTTGCTTCTTATGCTCAAGCAGATGTATTGGAGTTTCAAATTTACCTTTTTATGTAACCAAATTCAGATGTATTGCCTTCTTATGACAGATTGTGGTGTTTCAAATTTGTCTTCTTATGATTTTTGGTACAGTTATGTTTCAAATTTGATTGTGGTGTCTACAGTTATCTGTTTCAAATTTTTGGTACAGATGTTGGTTTATACAGGTTTGTAATTCTGGTTTTTATTTTGGTGTAATGACAGACTTATGACTTACTTATGTAAAGCAATATATTCTGTTAGTAATAACAGATACATGTTGGTTTTCATTCTGTGGCAATGTTGGTTTTTATTCTGTAAGCACAATTGACAACTGCCTCCCTCTTTAGTGTGTCAACTGCCACTAATCAAATTTGACAATTTAGTGTTGGTATATACTCTTGCAATGTAAATTTGAGTATATGTCTGAGCAAATTAAGTATACATGTCCACAAATTGAGTATTAAGGTACGAGCCTCCATCCTTTGTTGTCAAATTGAGTATTAAGGTCTGAAATTGATTATTAGGTACGAAATATCCAAATTTGAGTATGTTTCTGAGCAAATTCAATATACATGTCCACAAATTGAGTATTAATGTACGAACCTCCATCCTTATTGTCATATTGAGTATTAAGGTCTAAAATTGAGTATTAGGTACGAAATATCCAAATTTGAGTATGTGTCTCAGCAAATTTAGTACACATGTTCACAAATTGAGTATTAAGGTACGAGCCTCTATCTTTAGTTGTCAATTGCTAAAAATAATCAAGTACAATTGATTCAGAATCAAGTATATATTCTAGATAATGAGGTAGTATTCTCAAAAATTCAGGTACACAAATTAGGTATTAAGGTCTGAAATTGATTATTAGGTACAAAATATCCTAATATGAGTATGTGTCTCAGCAAATTAAGTATACATGACCATAAATTGAGTATTAAGATACGAGCATCCATCTTTAGTTATCAACTACTAAAACCTTCCAAGTACAATTGATTCAGAATCAAGCATATATTCTAGAGGATTAAGGTTAATTGCTTCCCATGATTGATTAGGTCCATCAGCCAGATTATTAGGTACGAAACATCCAAATTCAAGTACGTGTCTGAGCAAATTGAGTATCCTTGACCAGAAATTGAGTATTCAGGTACGAGACTCCCTCCTTAGTTCTCAATGGCTCAAGAAATTAAGTACAATTGGCTCAGAATCAGGTATATATTCAAGAGAATGAGGTACTATTCTTAAAAAATCAGGTACACATTTCCTTGTTTCTTGATAATATAATAAGGATTAAGGTTAATGATACTACTGCTCCAATAAGTGTTTCCCATGATCGATTAGGGCATATCTTCCAGATTATTAGGTATGAAAAATACACAATAGAGCTTTATGATTATCATGACCATAGACAACCTAGCATGAGAGTGAATACTTTAGAAGTAGAAGAGAAAAATGCATGTATCTGTCTTTCACATTACCTTATGTAGTGTACACCTACAATCAAATCCTATAAGTGGTTGGTGAAGGTAAGTTTTTTAATTTATCGACATATTTTTCTGTTTCCATGATAATATGATATGAATTAAAGTTAATTGCTTCCCATGATTGATTAGGGTCCATCAGCCAGATTATTAGGTACGAAACATCTAAATTCAAGTACGTGTCTGAGCAAATTGAGTATCCTTGACCAGAAATTGAGTATTCAGGTACGAGACTCTATCTTTAGTTCTCAATGGCTCAAGAAATCAAGTACAATTGGCTCAGAATCATGTATATATTCAAGAGAATGAGGTATTATTCTCAAAAAATCATGTACACATTCCCTTGTTTCTTGATAATATAATAAGGATTAAAGTTAATGACATTACTGCTCCAATAAGTGCTTCCCCTGATCGATTAGGGCATATCTTCCAGATTATTAGGTATGAAAAATACACAATAGAGCTTTATGGTTATCATGATCATAGACAACCTAGCATGAGAGTGAATACCTTAGAGGTAAAAGAGAAAAATGCATGTATCTATCTTTCACATTACCTTATGTGGTGTACACCTACAATCAAATCCTATAAGGGGTTGGTGAAGGTGAGTTTTTTTATTTATCGACATATTTTCTTGTTTCCATGATAATATGATATCGATTAAGGTTAATTGCTTCCCATGATTGATTAGAGTCCATCAGCCAGATTATTAGGTACGAAACATCCAAATTCAAGTACGTGTTTGAGTATCCTTGACCAGAAATTGAGTATTCTTCAGGTACGAGACTCCCTCTTTAGTTCTCAATAGCTCAAGAAATCAAGTATAATTGGCTCAGAATCAGGTATATATTCAAGAGAATGAGGTATTATTCTAAAAAAATCAGGTACACATTCCCTTGTTTCTTGATAATATAATAAGGATTAAGGTTAATGACACTACTGCTCCAATAAGTGCTTCGCATGATCGATTAGGGCACATCTTCCAGATTATTAGGTATGAAAAATACACAATAGAGATTTATGATTATAATGACCATAGACAACCTAGCATGAGAGTGAATACCTTAGAGGTAGAAGAGAAAAATGCATGTATCTGTCTTTCACATTACCTTATGTGGTGTACACCTATAATCAAATCCTATAAGGGGTTGGTGAAGGTGAGTTTTTTTATTTATTGACATATTTTCTTGTTTCCATGATAATATGATATGGATTAAGGTTAATTGTTTCCCATGATTGATTAGGGTCCATCAGCCAGGTTATTAGGTACGAAACATCCAAATTCAAGTACGTGTCTGAGCAAATTGAGTATCCTTGACCAGAAATTGAGTCTTCAGGTACGAGACTCCCTCTTTAATTCTCAATGGCTCATGAAATCAAGTATAATTGGCTCAGAATCAGGTATATATTCAAGAGAATGAGGTATTATTCTCAAAAAATCAGGTACACATTCCCTTGTTTCTTTATAATATAATAAGGATTAAGGTTAATGATACTACTGCTCCAATAAGTGCTTCCCATGATCGATTAGGGCACATCTTCCAAATTATTAGGTATGAAAAATACACAATAGAGATTTATGGTTATAATGACCATAGACAACCTAGCATGAAAGTGAATACCTTAGAGGTAGAAGAGAAAAATGTATGTATCTGTCTTTCACATTACCTTATGTGGTGTACATCTACAATCAAATCCTATAAGGGGTTGGTGAAGGTGAGTTTTTTTATTTATCGACATATTTTCTTGTTTCTATGATAATATGATATGGATTAAGGTTAATTGCTTCCCATGATTGATTAGGGTCCATCAGCCAGATTATTAGGTACGAAACATCCAAATTCAAGTACGTGTCTGAGCAAATTGAGTATCCTTGACCAGAAATTGAGTATTCAGGTACGAGACTCCCTCTTTAGTTCTCAATGGCTCAAGAAATCAAGTACAATTGACTCAGAATCAGGTATATATTCAAGAGAATGAGGTACTATTCTCAAAAAATCAGGTACACATTCTCTTGTTTCTTGATAATATAATAAAGATTAAGGTTAATGACACTACTGCTCCAATAAGTGCTTCCCATGATCGATTAGGGCACATCTTCCAGATTATTATGTATGAAAAATACACAATAGAGCTTTATGATTATCATGACCATAGACAACCTAGCATGAGAGTGAATACCTTAGAGGTAGAAGAGAAAAATGCATGTATCTGTCTTTCACATTACCTTATGTTGTGTACACCTACAATCAAATCCTATAAGGGGTTGGTGAAGGTGAGTTTTTTTATTTATCGATATATTTTCTTGTTTCCATGATAATATGATATTGATTAAGGTTAATTGCTCCTCATGATTGATTAGGGTCCATCAGCCAGATTATTAGGTACGAAACATCCAAATTTAAGTACGTGTATGAGCAAATTGAGTATCCTTGACCAGAAATTGTGTATTCAAGTACGAGACTCCCTCTTTAGTTCTCAATGGCTCAAGAAATCAAGTACAATTGGCTCAGAATCAGGTATATATTCAAGAGAATGAGGTACTATTCTTAAAAAAATAAGGTATACATTCTCTTGTTTCTTGATAATATAATAAGGATTAAAGTTAATGACACTACTGCTCCAATAAGTGCTTCCCTGATCGATTAGGACACATCTTCCAGATTATTAGGTATGAAAAATACACAATAGAGCTTTATGGTTATCATGATCATAGACAACCTAGCATGAGAGTGAATACCTTAGAAGTAGAAGAGAAAAATGCATGTATCTGTCTTTCACATTACCTTATGTAGTGTACACCTACAATCAAATCCTATAAGGGGTTGGTGAAGGTGAGTTTTTTTATTTATCGATATATTTTCTTGTTTCCATGATAATATGATATGGATTAAGGTTAATTGCTTCCCATGATTGATTAGGGTCCATCAGCCAGATTATTAGGTACGAAACATCTAAATTCAAGTACGTGTTTGAGCAAATTGAGTATCCTTGACCAGAAATTGAGTATTCAGGTACGAGACTCCCTCTTTAGTTCTCAATGGCTCAAAAAATCAAGTGCAATTGGCTCAGAATCAGGTATATATTCAAAAGAATGAGGTGCTATTCTCAAAAAATCAGGTTCACATTCCCTTGTTTCTTGATAATATAATAAGGATTAAGGTTAATGACACTACTGCTCCAATAAGTGCTTCCCATAATCGATTAGGGCACATCTTCTAGATTATTAGGTATAAAAAATACACAATAGAGCTTTATGGTTATCATGACCATAGACAACCTAGCACGAGAGTGAATACCTTAGATTATTAGGTACGAAATATCCAAAATCAAGTATGTGTCTGAACAAATTTAGTATACTTGACCAGAATTTGAGTATTCAGGTACGAGACTCCTTCTTTAGTTCTCAATGGCTCAAAAATTCAAGTATAATTGTCTCAGAATCAGGTATATATTTAAGATAATTAGGTACGAAATATCCAAATTCAAGTATGTGTCTGAGAATAATTGAGTATACTTGGCTCAGAATCAAGTATACTCAATTGGGACGCAAGTTATGCATTAATCAGGGTACATATCCAATTGACTCAGTTTTAACTATATATTTCCACAAATGAACTATTTGAACTTATAGGTACATTGGGACGCAAGTTATGCATTAATTAGTATGAGCATGATACAAAGTCAGAAACTATAAACACGCTTTAGAGACATTTGGCCACTTGTTATTGGGGATAGTTTGGCACTAACACATGACACAAAGTCAGAAACTATAAATACAACCATAAGTTTCCACTCCATAATATAAACTTCAGACATACCAATTCTTGTACAAAACAGAACCATCAAACATAACATATACCTTATTTATCCAAATTTGTACTCAAGTTTCTGGCAGATTTTGTCTATGAAACTCACAAATTCAACCAAAGAAAAATGAACATATTGCAAAGTTACCTAACCAAGTTCATAAATATAATCATAACTGACACATGGTACAAAGTCACATAAACTATAACCATAAGTTTCCACTCCACAACTATAGTATATACTATAACAATTACACATCAACTTCAGACAAACCAATTCTTGTACAAAACAAAACAATTACAAATTTGTACTCAAGTTTCTGGCAGAATTAGTCCATCAAACTCACAAATTCAACCAAACTACATACAATATATTGCAAAGTACCTAACAAAGTTCATAAACATACTAATAACTGACACGTGATACAAAGTCACAAATACCATAAATACAACCATTAGTTTCGACCACACAACCATAGTGCACAATAATAACTGACACATGATACAAAGTTCATAAACATATTGCACAATTTTTTTCTGCCCCTGAAAACACCAATGCAGCCACCATTCAACCAGAACCAATACGTAAATCACCAATGCTGCCACTGATACATGTCTGCTTTCTCGAACGCAAGACCATGCTTGATTCCCCTTCTAGCAATCTCTTTTTCCTGCAGAAGTGTATATCAAAAAGTATCAGACTACCTATACAAATTATAGAGTATGATTGCAAAAATAAAATCAAGTATTTACAAGCAAATCAGACATACATAATTTTGAGCATAACAGCTAGTTTATAGCTTCTTTGCAGCTTCGCCTGTTGTGGCCTTTCTTATGGCAACGACTACACTTTGACGCACGTGTTTCAACTTGTGATGGTATTCTTTTAGTCCTCATATGCCCTGGCTGACTGCGAACATCTGGAGCATTGATTACATTTCCTTCATCAAGATTTGACTCATTATTGTCAACAATTGGGATTGGATTAATAATTCCTTTGTATGCTTGGTGATACATTCCAATCTTGAAATACTGATCACAGAATTCATACAACGACAACGACTTTAACTCAATAGCAGCACAAGCATGCTTGCATGGAAGCTTAATGATCTGCCAAGCTCTGCACGAACAACTCTTATCAATTAAATCAACAGCAAAGGATTTTCCCCCATCAACTACCTCAAACCTCTAATTACATGACCGATGCACTCTCAAATTTCGGGATTCAAGATAAACACTAGCAATAGCCTTCTCCTTTTTGGGACTTAATTCCTTAACCATCGTCATTGTTGATTCACGTCGTCGATACATTATGTTCATGATTTGTATGCGTATGTGATCCACCATAGCCATAATAGGGAGATAACGAGCTGGTTTAACCCAATTATTCCAACACTCGACCATGCTATTATTCATAACACCCCATTTATCACCAAGAAATAAAGCATTTGCCCAACTTTCTGACTGGGAATGTACAATAAATCCTATGGCAAGTGGCATGGAGTCTATGATATTTTTTATATGTTGTTCATGCTCCTGCAAAGATGGAGCATATGCAGCTTTCTTGAATACCGAAGACCAGTGTTTTTTGTTATGTTTTGGATAACTTCGCAATACCTATAATGACAAAAAAAATCATTTTTTATTCAAAACATATATTAAAATTAAATTTAAATTCAAATTCAAAACAAAAGTAGGGTTTTAATTACCTGCTTCACAAAATTATCCACTAAATGCCTCAAACAATACGCATGGTGACTACCCACAAATAGTTGCTCAACTGCCTTTATAATCTCAGGGTGTCTATCGGAGAAAATGTGAACTTATTGAATGGAATACTTTGATATGAAAGTAGCACACTTCTCAAAAAGATAACAAAACCATTCCCAATTATCATCATTCTCTGCATCCACTACCGAATAAGCAATTGTGAAAAAATCATCATTGACATCCTTCGACACAGCAACTAGGATACTACCTTTATACTTATTTTTTATATGAGTCTCATCCAAAAAAATCAACGGCCTACAACCAGTAACAAAACGAACTGCACATGCATGAAAACAATGAATAGCCGTTTAAATTTATTAGTTACAGGATCAACCTCACACTCAGTAATACTGCCAGGATTTGTTTCTCGAATAGCATGACAATACCATCTTAACCTATCGTAGCATCTCGTCTCTGTACCATGAATATCATGCATCGCTAATTCCTTGCCTTTCCATACTTTGCGATAGTCTAACTCTACCCCATAATCTCTTTGCAAGTCTTTTTGAATTGTACAAGGGCGATAAGAGGGCTCTTCTCTCAATTTTTCTTTCACCACATTAGCAATCCAAGTTGCATCAGCTTTAGGATGTCCTCTAGTACGTAGATTATTCTCGCCACATGTATGCTGCAGGTTACATTTTGGATGAGAAGGAGTAGACCACCTTCTTCTTCTCCTTCCTCTTCTTCTTCTCCTTTTCTGCAATAAAAGCAATACCCTTCTCTTTGGCCGAGACGTTAGCTTGCTCGTGCAGTTCAAATTCACAGAATAAATCATCTAATTTAACTATGGACAAATCCCTTGAAACCTTTGTAGGCATCAACCATTGATGCCCACAAAGTAGTTCTCGGAAGGCTTGTAGAACATACCTGACGATATCCCGATTCTCGATCTTTTCTCCAATCACGTGGAGCTCATTGATTACCTCCTTCACCCTTCCATGCAGCTGCTGACAGTCTCATTGCTCTTCATGGAGAGGGATTGGAGTTGGGCCACGAGCAAGTCCTTCTTTGCTCTTCTGGACTCGTTTGACCCTTCGTTCAGTTCCAC
>JAGFNQ010006960.1:290126-340489 GCA_024364735.1 Boesenbergia rotunda
GTATGCTTGGCGATACATTCCAATCTTGAAATACTGATCACAGAATTCATACAATGACAACGACTTCGGCTCAATAGCAGCACAAGCATGCTTGCATGGAAGCTTAATGATCTTCCAAGCTCTGCACGGACAACTCTTATCAATTAAATCAACAGCAAATGATTTTCCCCCATCAACTACCTCAAACCTCCAATTACATGGCCGATGCACTCTCAGCTTTCGGGATTCAAGATAAACACTAGCAATAGCCTTCTCCTTTTTGGGACTTAATTCCTTAACTATCGCCATTGTTGATTCACGTCGTCGATGCATTATGTTCATGATTTGTATGTGTATGTGATCCACCATAGCCACAATAGGGAGATAACGAGCAGGTTTAATCCAATTATTTCAACACTCGACCATGTTATTATTCATAACACCCCATCTATCACCAAGAAATAAAGTATTTGCCCAACTTTGTGGCTGGGAATGTACAATAAATCCTAAGGCAAGTGGCATCGAGTCTATGATATTTTTTATATGCTGTTCATGCTCCTGCAAAGATGGAGCATATGCAGCTTTCTTGAATACCGAACACCAGTGTTTTTTGTTATGTTTTGGATAACTTCGCATTACCTATAATGACAAAAAAACCTTTTTTTATTCAAAACATGTATTAAAATTAAATTCAAATTCAAAACAAAAATAGGGTTTTAATTACCCGCTTCACAAAATTATCCACTAAATGCCTCAAACAATACACATGGTGACTACCCACAAATAGTTGCTCAATTGCCTTCATAATCCCAAGGTGTATATCGGAAAAAAATATGAACTTATTGAATAGAATACTTTGATATGAAAGTAGCACACTTCTCAAAAGATAACAAAATCATTCCTAATTATCATCATTCTCTGCATCCACTACTGAATAAGCAATTGTGAAAAGATCATCATTGACATCCTTCGACACAGCAACTAGGATACTACCTTTATACTTATTCTTTATATGAGTCCCATCCAAAAAAATCAACGGCCTACAATTAGTAACAAAACCAACTGCACATGCATGGAAACAAATGAATAGCTGTTTAAATTTATTAGTTACAGGATCAACCTCACACTCAGTAATACTGCCAGGATTTGTTTCTCGAATAGCATGACAATACCATCTTAACCTATCGTAGCATCTCGTCTCTGTACCATGAATATCATGCATCGCTAATTCCTTGCCTTTCCATACTTTGCGATAGTCTAGCTCTACCCCATAATCTCTTTGCAAGTCTTTTTGAATTGTACAAGGGCGATAAGAGGGCTCTTCTCTCAATTTTTCTTTCACCACATTAGCAATCTAAGTTGCATCAACTTTAGGATGTCCTCTAGTACGTAGATTATTCTCGCCACATGTATGTTGCAGGTTACATTTTCGGATCCCAAATATACCATCTGCTTTATATTTTGAAGCATAAATTCTCCATCCACAACTCCTTTCACTACAAATAGCAATAACCTTCTCGTTGTCATTTTTTCTATATAAAAATGAGCGTCTTGTAGCAACAACGTAGTTTTTAACACATCTTCTAAAATCAGCAGCATCCGTGAATGTTTGCCCTTCACCATTAATGCAATTAATCCAAGCATCTATAGTATTCGGCAACAAGGTGTATTCAATCTCCTCATCACTCCTAGATTGTGTCTGTTCCTCCTCAACCCTTACCAATTTGATAAAAATTATTAAGATGAACCATCCACAAATAAGTATAAAATAAGGACATACCATACATACATAATGAAAGATATTGAATTTAAATAAGATTAGTAGTGTCAAATAAACTATATCATATGCACTTATGCTAAAAGTAACATAACATATTATAAAAACAAAAATATGAAATGCTTACCTCTCCAAATTTAGCTTGCCAATGTATGCATTTCTACTCTCTAACCTCAAATCGATCATACTGAGCTTCAAACACATATGAAGATGTATCATATTCAGGACATCATCATCGTCATTCAAAGTCACGTACATCTTATGCTGTGGTGTTATGTATTGCAGAATCATAGATTCAGGAGTAATCTCCCCACATTTTTTGCCAAGACTCACAAATATATCCAGCAAACTACAACCACTGAAAATTGAAATCACAAACAACTCATTCTTGCACTTACAAGTACCAAAATATGCAAGGTTGTAAGGCCCAGCTCCAGATTCTATTTTTTGACCTAATCCACAAAAATATAACATTTTATTCAAATATAAACTGAAGATCAATATTCATATAAACTGAAAATCAATGTAACACAAATTTTTTTCTCCATCAATCAAATATTGGCCATCAACTCGACAATCAACCAAAAACACACGAAAATCCCACAATCAACCAACAACTAAACGCAAATCTCATTGAATACACATAATCAAAAAAACTAAATGCAAATCTCATGGAATCATTCAATCAAAAAAGATCAAACTCAGACTCACTGATAAAGTTGTGATCGCTTATTTGAGTTAGGGCTAGAATGCGTCGCGTTACCAGTTTGGGCTGCGGGCAGAAAAATGAGCTAAAAAATTGTGATTCCCTCTTTGGGTTACGGCAAGAAGGCGTGGCGCTGCTAATTGGGGCTTCGGGTCGAAAAATGAGCTACAAAGGTGTGATCTCCTCTTCGATTTTAGCTTCCAATGCATCAACATCGGCTTTGTTCGTCAGATTTTAGAGAAGGAACACGAAGGTGAGTTAGGGCAGGCGTTGCAGTTGGTGGTTCGGGCAAAAATTTTGAGCTACCTACATATGAGTTTTAATTCAATTCATGGGCAATTAAGTAAATACACATTTTCAAGAGAGTTGCAGTTGGGCATCAGGTTTTGGCAGGGAGTTGAAACTCATTTTCTCTGACCTGGGGACTGAATGCAGAGTTTGACCTGCCATTAGGGATTTAAAGCCAATTTCCCGATAAAAATATTCGTTATGATCAATAAACATATTTATCCATTATTCTTCATCATCCAAACGTCAATTTTCTATCCAGAATCGTGAAGAGACGACGGTGGCAAACAATATGATACATTCACGTAGCAAAATACTTATCATCCTTCATGTATATAGTTATACAAAATATAAATTATTTATCTCCTTTACGTTGGCCTGAGATATATTGACGAGGATGTTAAGACAAGCGAATAACTTTTTTCACCAAAATAGCCACACAAAATCTGAACTATTTGGCATTGAAGCTGTTCCGGAAAGAGTCGACGACGATGTTCAGTCATCGAGGGTCTGCCCACGTGGAAGTCACTGTGGAGGGGAGGAACTCTGTGCCCTGCGAGATTAACACGAGCGTTAGGGATACGTCGGAAGGGGTTTGGCAGAGTCCACTCCGACGCTCAAGTCAGTGTTTTGATGGAGAGTAAAGGCAGCGAGAAAGGAAAAATGTATGTAGGGTTGAGAGAGCGTAACCCCCTTACTAGCGGAGTTCGATTACCTTTTGTACCAGAGGTCGCAGGGACGATAGTACGTGTCCCCGTGCTTCTCGCCATATTCCCCTTATCTTCGGTTACCGGATCTCCCCTATAACAGTCGTAGCCCTTGTTGAATCTAGTCTATTGTAAGGATGAGGGCGATAATGACCGTGGATTGCGGGCCCTGATCCTCCCGCCACTGTTGGTGATCCTTATACAGGGGCCCGCAAATGTGGGGTTTGTGATTTGAGGGTGAAAGTGACTTGGGCTTCGATCCCCCGAGGTGTCCTCGGGGATTGCAGGCACGGGGGGCCATGGGCGATCTACCTCCCTGGGATAATCCCGGGTACTGACCTCCCGAGGTGATCCCGGGGGATTTGTTCCTCTCGGGCACATCTATTGTTCCTCCCGGGTACAGCTATCCCGAGGGAAGTCCTGAAGCTCTGGGAGAAGGGTTGTTCGAACCAGTCAGGTTAGTGTCGTGCAACTTCTTCATCCCATGTGTCCACCCCGGGATACTTAATCCCATCACAAGTCCCCCCTTCAAGTCTGATCAAAGGAAGCGTGACTGACTGATTGGACTAGTGGGGTGATGAAGAAGCTGGGCCTTGTTAATTCCTCTATCCTTTACTGCTCGTTTGGCGGTCCGTGGGGCCCTAAGATATAACCAGTGGGCCCCCAGTCTCCGGGTGATTTTTTGAATATGTCCCGCATTCCTGCGAACTTTGTGGCAACCATAATGATGCGGAGGCTCAGCGTTTGCCATAGGGTCACGTGTCTCTTCCCTCTTTGTGCGACGATATCTTCCGGATACGCACTACGAGATATACGATGTGACGACCATAAGGGCTAGCGGTTCCCCGAGGTAGCCCGTTAACATCCTCGACGTGCTGCTCCCTTATTGCTCAGCAGGGTGCGGCACGTCCCTATAAAAGCGGGTGCAACAGCACCCTGCAGCCTCCTTACCCTATCTGCCGTCAGGAGTTCTCCTTCTTTGGCTATTCACCTTGCCGCTGCATTTCTGTGACGAGAGTAAGTCTCCCTCCATCCTCTTTCCTCCTATTCTATCTCCATGGGTCCAATGGAGAAGAAACAGAAAACCTCGAGTGATCATGAGTGTTCCCTGAAAGAGTTAGGATATCGTGCCGAAGGGTACAAGACCATCTCTTCCAAACTTAGGTCGGAATCCCTTCAGGCTGCTCGTCAGAGATACGGTATTTCGGTAGACTGGGAGCTGAGGGTCCCCGCCTCAGGTCAATCTCCGCTAACAACCTGTGAGGATTTTTACACCTTTCTGGGACAACTAGAGCTAGGGCTTCGATTCCCTATCCTCCCTTTTTATATGAATGTTGCCCAGTACTTCAGTATCCCGCTTCAACAACTGGCTCCGAACGCCTTTGCCCAAATGGGCGGAGCCCTTGTCCTCTTCAAGCTTTTTGATATTCCTCTGACCCCCCGATTCTTCCATTTCTTTTTCGTCCCCATTGGATCCCGAGGGGCGTTTGGTTTTACCGCTTGCTCTGGCCATCGGTTTTTGGGGGGCCTCCCTTCTTCTCATAAGGGATGGAAGGAAAGATTCTTTTATATTCGGCTACCCGAGCGTCCTTTCAGTCCTATCCATTGGTTGCCTCCCATCCCGGACCTTGGCGACTTCCAACAGAATGCACGGTATCAGAGAGCTAAGGGTATCCTGACCGGGATGGAATTCCATGGGCTCTAATTGGTGCAATGCAAGGAGCTCCTTTATTGGGCTGAGCTTAGTCCAAAAATTACAACCCTCAGCTCCAACCTTTGTAAGTTATTTTTTATCTAGCACAGTTCCTGGTTAATGCTGACTGATGCATTTTTATTTTTACTGTGCAGGCGACATCATGTTCTCCCGAGTGATGAATCAGCTCCTGAAGTGGGACCAGGCTAACGAACAGGCGCTGGTCCCAGGTTCAACATCTCCTACTCCCGCGGGAATCTCCAACGAGGGTTGCGAGCATGGGGAGGAGTCCACCGCAGACCGAGATGTCCCAGAGGCCCCTCGAGATATCGTGCGTCAGAGTTGCCAACGAACCTCGAAGGGGGTTTGACTGCTCCTACCACCGAGGCCCCAGAGGGAGAAGCTGCACCCCCTCCATCTATTACACCTTCAAAGACCCACACGTCCGAGAAGCGGCGGCGGGAGCATTTATCCCGGGGGGATCACCCCCTGAAGGGGTTGAAGAAGGGTCCATCTCAGGGGTTGTTGCGCTCTGCTACCTCCAAGGATACGGTTGCATCGGCTCCGAGAGTTCGGGAAGGAACTTCTTCCTCCGCCGTTGAGGCCACTGCTCCCGTCGTTGACATCCCGGCTCCTCCAGTCGACCCTCCAGCTGCTCCCCGCGGCAAAGAGGTGCCCAAGGATCTGCCCCGCTCTCACCCGAAGGGCCCAAAGGTGAAGCAGAAGGCGGTAATCAGTTCTTAGTCCATCCGAATAAAGGGGCCTGCTACTGAGGGTTCCCCTAGGACTTCAAGTTCAGAAGAAGATGTCCCTGACCCCCGAGACGTTCCCAGTCAGTCAGGACCTTCTGTTGAGGGAATTCTTCCTTCCCCTGTTCTGCCATGGCAGGCAGCCGGATCACCCCATTACCTGGGCATGTTACTGTTAGGACCATGACCGTCAAGCTAAAGGGGGGGGGGGAGTGAACAACTTTTCGATCTTCTATCTACGATGTTAGTGTGCGCAAGCGGAAATACTAAATATAAAAACAAACAATCGCTAACACGTTACTGTTTATGTGGTTCGGAGATGACGCTCCTACTCCACGGATGTCTGTAAGGTAGACGATCCCTTGATCCTTCAGTGGATCACTCCCCGGATGTCTTCCGGCTAGCTCGTGTAGCTCCTTGTGGGTGGAGAAACATCGCCACAAACCAAACATCACTTCTGAGCTCTTAGACTTCTATTTGGCCTTTAACCAAAGCCAAATTCGTCAAGAGGTCTCAGCCAAAACGAAGCTCTTTAAATAGAGCCTAAGGCTGAACTAGCGCTGCCAGTTGACTGCCCTGACTGGTCCCAGCCAACCAGCCACCCAACGGCTAGTCTAACGGCTAGTTTCCCAACCCGATCAGTCGACTGGTCCTATACTAGTCGACTGATAAATCTGTGAGTTCGAGTTTCCTGTTGGCAGTCGACTGATTTATTACCAGTCGATTGCCCAGCTTACAAAACCACTCTTCCTCACTCCGAAGACCCTCCTTCACGTATGCCTTCAAGTACACTCCCTTGTCTTGCCCATTGAAGTCCTTTTCCACCGGCTATCGTCCCTCGGATGCGCACGCAAGCCCTCGGCTTGCCTCCATGCCACCCTTCACGTGTGCCCTTTGAAGTCTACTTCCTCTGGCTTGCCCTTGGAGTCCTCTTCCCTCGGCTCTCGTCCCTCGGATATGTCCTCCATGTGTGACTCACCAAGTCCTGCAAACTCAATCACACATATCAAATCACAAAGGTAAACCTAACTTAAACCCTTTGCCCAAATATCAAAACACATAGTCACTCCAGACTATAGATTGCCCCAACAATCTCCTCCTTTTTGATGTTGACAATACGTTTAGGTTAGGGAAAACAAATAGCAAATATGCATGGATCCTATCACAAGACATCCCCACACCTAACCTTCCCACCTTAGGAATTTTTACCAAAACGGATTTTTTAAATCCTCTCCAAGGCTCCCTCTATATTGGACTTACAAAGGCTTTTTAAGAACCTCTCCAAGGTCCCCCTTATGCCACAAATGGAGCAACAATTCTCCCCCTTTACCTAAGCTCCCCTTAGACCTAGGATTTCTTACAAAGGCATGTTTGGTTTCCCACTTAAACCCAACACTTCTCTCCCTTTGCCACACATTAAAAAGACTCCAACAATCCCCCCTTATTGGATCTTTTAACCTCTAATGATCATACACAACGTGTACTAGCCCCCCATACACTTGTTTTACATTATTTTGACACTTTTCGATTGCTGAAAACCAATTCAGCCCAGATCAGTCGATTGCCCCCTGGACCAGTCGACTGACACTCTGTAAAACCAATTTTTAGCATTTCTAAACCCAATTTCAGGAATACACCAGAAATTCCATAAATCTCCAAAAATTCCCAAATTTTGTGAAAAAGTTTGTGGTACCCATATCTACTTGGGAAAAATACACCCAAGTATGTATCTATCACCATTCCCAAGATTGACACAAAATTCATAACTATCTAAATGGTTCAATTAAAGCTTAACCTAAAGTCCTAGTTTTGGTCTTCCCTTGATATCACTACCCATACCAACCCACAGTGCATCCCTAGCATTGATTTATATGACATTTATACATTAAAAACCAATTCTCATACTTTATGACCCCAATGTCATATTTCTCTGCATGAAACTCAAACCTATTGTGCCAAATCCCAAAGAATTGAGACTTAAAGTCGTCTCCAACTCTTTTGGCACACTCCATGGCCCATCTAGTCCTCTGAGAGAAACCTCCCGAGATCCACTTATCATGGATCCCAAAGACTCCTAGAGCTTCCCCTTGAGCTCTTAACCTTAGCCACCTCCCTAGATGACTCAACAACCACTAAGCCACACTGGTGTAGCTCCGGTGGCTCTTGGCCTACAAACTTAACCTTTTTAACGTTAAACACATTGTCCTTCATTAAGTCCTTCTTTTTTCCTTTTAAATGGCACCCCGTTGCCATTTTTGGACTTCTCCTCCTTGCCATAATCATATGCTACCTTAGCATATTTCTTTCCATTGACATTAGAGACCTTAGATCGGTATCTTAACCCCGATCTATCATTGTTGGGTTTTAGACCACCCAACACCATACCTAAACCCTTAGATCCAACAGTGAATCTATCTAGGATTTTCTCTAATCTATCAAGATTTTCCCTTAATGCTTGATTTTCCCTTTCTAGGTTCTCAAACCTACATGTCCTCCTTGGACATTCTTAGACCTACCCACCTTTTTAGGCATATGTCTCCTCTTTTTGGGATTTGTGCCTTGATCCTTAGATCCAAAGGTCTTGAATTTATCATGATACATGATTTTCCTAGGGGGTTGATCTACAATATTACCCCTATTTCTATCATTATACCTAAATCCATGATTATTATTAACAAGCATATAAGAATTTGAAATTAGATTTAATTTTAAACAAGGAATTACCTTCTCTTTTACCTTTGAAGCTCCCCCTTGACTTGAACTCCTCTTCTTTTCCAATTTCTTCGAGTGTGCCAATTTCTTGATCTCTCCTTTCTTTGGGCACTTGGTGTGGTAGTGTTCACGCTTACCACATGTGAAGCAAATTATATACTTCTTATTCTTCTTTGCTCCATCTCTACAACTCATGTTAGTTTTCAAATTATTTGAATTGAGTTTAGGGGTTACCTTCTTTTTCTTACCCAATGGTCATTTGTCCTTGTAGTGTCCCTTTTCATTGCACCCAAAGTAAATTATGTGCTCCTTTGATTTTGCTTTGGTGGATGTGGAAGCTCCTTCTTACTCCGGTATTGAAGACGGCCTCTCCTCCCCCTCAATCCTTGAAGTGGAGACTTCTTCTATCTCTTCCTCACTTGAAGATGTAGACGATTCAACTTTCTCCTCCTCTTCGGATGTTGAACTTGACTCAACTTCCAATTGGTCCTTTTCCTTGAACTCTTCTTCTTCTTGTTCTTGTGTCGAATTCTCATGTAGCGCTATTATCTTTCTCCATAGCTCATATGCATTTTTGTACTCTCCTACATTTGACACAGTGTGTAAAGGTAATAAATTTAATACGATTCTAGTTACCTCCTTATCCGCCTCCACTTCTTCTGTTTGACTCTTAGTCCAATACCGAGGTAGAAGATGTTTTCCCTTCTTGTCCGTTGGAGCTTCGAATGACACTTCCAATGTGGTCCAATGATCCCAATCCATTTGAAACCACATCTCCAACCACTTCCTCTAATAGTCGAAATCATCTCGATCGTACGAACATGGAATTTGAATATCTCATCCTAGTGGACCTTCCGACTTCATCTATCTCTAGCACCTTTTGCTCTCCCGGCGATTAGTTTGTAGACGAGCGACCCCGCTTTGATACCACTTGATAGGACCCTGATCGTCAAGCTAGAGGGGGGTGTGAATAGCTTTTCGATCTTCTACCTACGATGTTAGCGTGCGCAAACGGAAATACTAAATATAAAAACAAACAATCGCTAACACGTTACCGTTTACGTGGTTCGGAGATGACGCTCCTACTCCACAGCTGTTCGTAAGGTGGACGATCCCTTGATCCTTCGATGGATCACTCCCCGGATGCCCTCCGGCTAGCTCGTGTAGCTCCTTGTGGGTGGAGAAACCTCGCCACAAACCAAACTACACTTCTGAGCTCTTAGACTACTATTTGGCCTTTAACCAAAGTCAAATTCGTCAAGAGGTCTCAGCCAAAATGAAGCTCTTTAAATAGAGCCTAAGGCTGAACTAGCGCTGCCAGTCGACTGCCCCTGGGGCAGTCGACTGGTCCCAGCCACCCAACGGCTAGTCTAACGACTAGTTTCCCGACCCGATCAGTCGACTGGTCCTATACCAATCGACTGATAAATCTGTGAGTTCGAGTTCCCTGCTGGCAGTCGACTGATTTATTTCCAGTCGACTGCCCAGCTTACAAAACCACTCTTCCTCACTCCGAAGACCCTCCTTCACGTATGCCTTCAAGTACACTCCCTTGGCTTGCCCCTTGAAGTCCTCTTCTATCGGCTATCGTCCCTCAGATGCGCACGCAAGCCCTCGGCTTGCCTCCCTGCCACCCTTCACGTGTGCCCTTTGAAGTCCACTTCCTCCAGCTTGCCCTTGGAGTCCATTTCCCTCGGCTCTCGTCCCTCGGATATGTCCTCCATGTGTGACTTACCAAGTCCTGCAAACTCAATCACACATATCAAATCTCAAAGGTAAACCTAACTTAAACCCTTTGCCCAAACATCAAAACACATGGTCACTCCAGACCATAGACCTCTTCTCTCGGCTCTCGTCCCTCGGGTATGCCCTCCATGTGTGACTCACCAAGTCCTGCAAACTCAATCACACATATCAAATCTCAAAGGTAAACCTAACTTAAACCCTTTGCCCAAACATCAAAATACATGGTCACTCCGGACCATAGATTGCCCCAACAGTTACATCAATCTCTACTGTCGATAAGTATTTTATCGTGCTTCTCATTCATTTCACAGCCTTTTACTAACTGTCTGTATTTGCCCCGTAGGTTGCTTTTAACTGCGCGACCACCAGCTGCTTGCTTCGTTCCGGAGGGCTCACTGAAGACCTCCTCTAGCGAGTGGCGGATGCCGAGGCGGAAACTGGCCGGGCCCGCGAGGTCGGCATCATTCAATTGGAGGTCAGCTGGGCTCTTAGAGAGAAAATAGAGCATTATCTTAATGCTTTAATAGCGGCCGAGGATACCCTACATGGATACAGACTCCAGGAACGCCTTGGATCCGAGAAGAATCACACCCTCATGGAGGAACTGCAAATGCTATCCCAGGAACGGGAGCAACTCCAGGCCCGGACACAGGAGTTGTCCGATCAAGTCAACCTCCTGGAATCTGCAAAGGAAACCTTGGAGGACCGGGATACCGAACGGGAGCGGTCGATGGCTATAAAAGTATATGACTTAGATCTAGTGTGCTTCCAGGCCGAAGACCTCCAGAAGCAAGTTACCCAGGACAAGGCCCAAGCTGCTGCTGCTACCCAGAAGCTCCAGGAGATGCAAGAGGCTCATGACTGCCAACTCCGGAGGTGGTGACACTGAGGGTTGCCAAGGAGGAGGTCGAGGCCAAGATACAGCAGCAGCAGAGTATTCACGCGACTCAACTATCCCGGGCCGAGGCAGAGTTCAAGACCAAATACCTGGAATCAGAGAAGTACGCTGAGGTGATAGCCGTGCAAGTATTGAAGGGCCTTAAATAGGGCTTCTATGGCGCCCTCAGTCAGTTAGAGAAGGATCAGCTGTTGAAGCTAGGATCAGACTTGCGCACAATAACCATCCATCGTGTTTGGGATGATCTTCCCCCTGAAGAGAAAGCTTTATAGGATCCTGCTTGACCTAGGCACAAACTATCTGACCGCTCCTTGGCCACTGTACTTTCTTTTTTTTTATGTTCTCTCTTGTAAGACAAGTATGTAATTGTTTCACCATTGAATGTTGGCGTCACTGAACCTCTTATATTTTGATGGATTTCTTGTTCCACTGAGAATATTCGGTCTCTAGCCAGGTCTGTGCAGCCTCTAGGCCAGGCTTGACCACCAAGAGGCCGCAGGGTTTCACGGATCTTGGCCGAGGGTGTACAGCTCCGAGGCCAGGCCTACTCATCGAGAGGCTGTAGGGTTTTAGCAGCACTCGGCCGGGCGTGTACAGCTCCGAGGCCAAGCCTACACACCAAGAAGCTGTAGGATTTTAGCAACTCTTGGCCATGCAAGTACAGCTCCGAGGTCAAGCCTACACACCGAGAGGCTGTAGGATTTTAGTAGCACTTAGTCGGGCATGTACAACTCCGAGGTCAAGCCTACACACCGAGAGGCTGTAGGGTTTTAGTAGCTCTTGGCCGGGCGTGTACAGTTCCGAGGCCAAGCCTACACACCGAGAGGTTGTAGGATTGTAGCAGCTCTTGGTCTGGCGTGTACAACTCCGAGGCCAAGCTTACACACCGAGAGGTTGTAGAATTTTAGCAGCTCTTGGCCGGGCGTGTACAGCTCCAAGGCCAAGTCTACACACCGAGAGGCCGTAGGATTTTAGCAGCTCTTGACTGGGCATGTACAGCTCCGAGGCCAAGCCAACACATTGAGAGGCCGTAGGGTTTTAGCAGCTCTTGGCCGGGCGTGTACAGCTCCGAGGCCAAGCCTACACACCGAGGGGCTGTAGGATTTTAGCAGCTCTTTGCCTGGCATGTACAGCTCTGAGGCCAAGCCTACACACTGAGAGGCTGTAAGATTTTAACAGCTCTTGGCTGGGCGTGTACAGCTCCGAGGCCAAACTTACACACCGAGAGGCTGTAGGGTTTTAGTATCTCTTGGTCGGGTGTGTACAGCTACGATGCCAAGCCTACACACCAAGAGGCTGTAGGATTTTAGCAACTCTTGGCCGGGCGTGTACAGCTCTGAGGTCAAGCCTACACACCAAGAGGCTGTAGGGTTTTAGCAGCTCTTGGCCGGGCGTGTACAGCTCTGAGGTCAAGCCTAAAAATGAGGCTGTAGGATTTTAGCAACTCTTGGTCGGGCGTGTACAGCTCCGAGGCCAAGCCTACACACTGAGAGGCTGTGGGGTTTTAGCAACTCTTGGCCGGGCGTGTACAGCTCCGAGGTCAAGCCTACACACCGAGAGGCTATAGGATTTTAACAGCACTTGGCCGAGCGTACACACCGAGGGGTTGTAGGATTTTAGCAACTCTTGGTCGGGCGTGTACAGCTCTGAGGCCAATCTTACACACCGAGAGGTTGTTAGGGTTTAGCAGCTCTTGGCCGGGCGTGTACAACTCTGAGGCCAAGCCTACACGCTGAGAGGTTGTAGGTTTTAGCAGCTCTTGGCCGGGTGTGTATAGCCCCGAGGCCAAGCGTACATACCGAGAGGCTATAGGGTTTTAGCAGCTCTTGGCCGGACGTGTACAGCTCCGAGGCCAAGCTTACACATCGAGAGGCTGTAGGATTTTAGCAGCTCTTGGCCGGGTGTGTACAGCTCCAAGGCCAATGTTGGGTATGGCTTGGCGGTTTCCAAGACAACCACGGGGTTGTATCTGAGAGACCTCTCTATGTCTACGGATTAAAAAAAAATTAATCCGAATAGAGACACGTCCCTCTAATGACCGTCTCGTCGTCATGTTAATTAATCCAAGTTACAACTTAGCCAAAATCGAGGTTAAGGCCTTGTAACTTTCCGGATTAATTAACCGCGGAAAAGACGACGATTTGGATTGTCAATTTTTGTGATTATCTTTGGGGTCTAGTTAACTAATTATTATCCATGATCAATAATCAAAATAATTAACTAACATGCATAAAATGACGAAGCAAAGTAACATGACACAAACAAACATAACAAAGGTAAAATGGAGCTCGGGAGAGTTATACCTCGTCGTTTACCTTACAGTCTTCTACCTTATATCCCTCCCCTCCTGGACGTCGTGTGGGCGATGATCTACCATGACGTGGAGTCACCAAGGCACCACCAATTCCACCGTCTTCTTCCCTTATTCTCTCGCCAACTAAAAACCCTATCTTAGGGTTTCCGGTCGGCCACCCTTTCTCCTTCACCCTTGTGCCACCGGCAGCCACCAAGAACCCAAGGAGCTCCGGCCACAAGGGGGGCTGAAGTAGAGGGGAATAGGAACTGAAGAAGAAACAAGAAGAAAAGAGACAAACTCTTTCTTCTTCCTGAAAAACCACCACCAACCCTTCCTTCTCCTCCTCCACCGCCGGCGCTGCAAGAAGACCCTCCTTGCCGCCGACTAACCTCGCAGAGTCCCTGGGTGATAACACACAAGAGAGAGGACGAAGAAAGGAAAGGAATTGAAGAGATACAAGCCCTCTTCAATCCTTTTCCCTGCAGCTTCTTCCTCCTCCTCTTCCGGCGCCGACCAACCACTTTCTCCACCCGCCGACCACCTCCTCTTGATCTGTCACCGACCACCACAAAGGAGAAGATTAACCCCTCCTTATCTTGTGTATTCCGGCGACCAAGAGGAGAAGGAAAAGAGAGATGAAAGCAAAGAAAAACCCTAGGGTTTTCTATCCACCTCCGGCGCCCTAGGAGAGAGGAAAGAGAGAGAGAGGAGGAGAGGGTTTTGGGTTTTTCCAATTAGAATTGATTAGCCTTGGTTTCATGACTCTATGGGGTATTTATAGGGTTAAGGTAGGGACCATGAGGAGGAGTTGGTTCTTGGCCCGCTAATGGATCTAAACCTGATCCATTAATGGTGATCAATTCCACTAAAGGATTCCATTGTACTTCCTCACCAACCCCCATATTTTCATATGAGCTCCACATATTATGAGTCGTCCATCTCCCCGTGTTTAAGATATCGTATGCCCGATAATTAATTTAATTTAATAATTAAATTAATTATCCTCTTGATCCTTGAGTAGTACCACTCAACCTTTTCATCATGCCGGACCATAGTCCACTTGCAAGATTTGACATGACGATCCTTTTGAGCTCACCAAGGGGCCATCATCATCCCGACTCACCAGGATACGGATTCCGTCAATAATCAACAACACATCATATTATTAATATTATCTCCTAACTTACCGGGCCTATTGATCTAACATAATAGATTTTGCCCATTGGTAAATCAAAGAAATAATAATTAATAATATATGACCGTCATTATTTCGGGATTAAGAGATCGTACTCCATAATATCTATCCGATGTCTAATCCAATTTACTAAGTTAGTATAAAAATTGGATGACTTCTCTTTTGGTTCTACTCAATATACACAAAGTACACTAGTGTAATTCTATGGTTAAGATAAACCACACCTAATTACACTACAACCATCCCGATGGTTTGTCCAACTCCATCTCGATTGTGAGCCTCTTTCTTATGCTTCGACAAGGAACCTGATAACATGATCTTCTATGTGACACCACGCACTATGTTATCTACAATGCCAAACATCAGACAATTTGCGCACATACTAATATAAACGTGCACTGTGTGATTTTGCAATTCTCTTTAAAATGCAAATGTGTCTTAACCAAAAGCAAAGCTTTTCGTATACATCCTAACAATCTCCCATTTATACTCAAAGACTTTGCTGTTTTCAAAATGCCATACATTTGACCTCTAGATCCTTCACATGCCTAAAAGCTCTCGCTACTGAGGCCTTAGTGAAATGATCCACCTAGGTCATCTTCTGATGCAATCTAGGCAACGACAGCTATTCCTCTTCTGGGTGTTACTTGCGCTCTATGTGTTTACTTGTCTTATGGACTCGTGATTCCTTCGAGTTTGCAATCGCACCATTTTAATCACATCAAATATGATAGTTCCTAGCAAACCAGGAATCACATCGAAGTCTATCTCAAGGTTTCTGAACCATGTAGCTATATTGGCTGCCTCGCAGGCTGCCAAAATATCCAGCCTCCATAGTAGGGCCCATCACACAGACACTGCGCAGCATTCTATTATACAATGGTTCAACCTCCTAAAAGTAAAGACAAAACCCAAGGAATATTTATATATGCCCCTATCTAGATTGGAAATTGGTCTGTCCGGTAAATTAGCATATAGTCCTCAGTCCTTCTCAGGCACTAATATATGCTTTTACCGCATTCCAATTTCCTTGACTTGGGTTACTCCGATATCTGTTACCCATGCCCATGGCACAATAGATATCTGGGCTCATTTCTAGCATACAAGAGACTTCCTCTAGTCGATGCTAGAGGAACCGTCATTACCTACTCTATCACCTTTGATAATCCAAACATATCTCTTAGATAGAGTAGCTCCAAAACTGAAAAGTTCAAAACTTTCCTTTGGAGGTATCCATGCTAGAATGAGCTAGGACAATGTTGTTATATGAAGCTTGAGAAAAGCACATCATCCTTGTCTGGAGATCCCTTAGATCTTTGATCCCCAAGGGTGTGTCTTACTTCTCTAAGTCCTTCATAATTGTGTGGACAACCATACCCTTACGTCTGACAATATTATGTTATTGTTGTCAACTAATAAAATATTATCTATGTATAGTTCAAGAATACCACTACGTTTCTGTCACATTACTTACATACACAATCTTATCCGTTATTTGAACAAATCCATATAACAGGATTTATCTCTTAAAAGCGGATGATCCTTGCCATAGGTCTAGGGATCCGGTTCATGTTCACTTAGGACCCAGTCCATAGACTCTCCAAGAACATGAGATTTTTCGGTTGAGCAACAACCCTCCCACTACGATAAGGTACCCTTTGTATATCTTTCGTGACACGAGGTGCAATATCTTGTGGTATCTCCTCTTGTACAGCTGGTACTAAAATTGGAATGTATCTCAAAATAGTTCTATTCATGGACTTGTGGTTTATTACATAGTCCTTTCTCTAAGAATCAGATATTCGTCCCAACGAATATCCTCTGATCCTTAGAACTAACAAACCACCTTGTTGTTCCCTTAGAATAGCCTACGAACATATGCACTAGATTACAACTTGTCAGTGTCTCTTTTCAATGCATGTGCTGATCTACTCATAATCTGAATATGCCCTAGACTAAGCCTTTGCTTAGTCCACATTTCTATGGTTTTAAGAGACTACTGACCTAGAATCAGCTCCGAGGCCAAGCCTACACATCGAGAGGCTGTAGGGTTTTAGCAGCTATTGGCAGGGCGTGTACAGCTCCGAGGCCAAGCCTACACACCGAGAAGCTGTAGGATTTTAGCAGCTCTTGGCCGGGCATGTATAGCTCCGAGGCCAAGCCTACACACCGAGAGGTTGTAGGGTTTTACATAGGTGGGGTCTTGGCGTTCATTTGCGTGGCATTTCACTTGCACTGTCTATTTACTATACTGCAAGGTGGGGGGAAAAATAATGAATACAGCAAGCAAATACATAACGTCGTACCTTACTGAGTACGGTATGGGCGGAGGTGGTTAGCATGCTAGGGCCTTTCCAACCTCTTGCCTTTATTGTCCTCCAGATAATAGCTACCCCCGGTGAGCTTTTTGAGGATTACGTATGGACCATCCCACTGCGTCTCCAGCTTTCCGAGGTCACCCACCGGTTTTGTCAACTTCCAGACTGTCACCAACCTCGAAGTTGTGGGCGATCACTCGGTGGTTGTAGGCTTGCAGCATTCTTCTTCGATATGCCTCCAACCTCACTGCGGCTTTATCCCGTACCTCGAGATGAGGTCTAGATCAATCATACGTTCTTGATCATTGTCTTCCTTGCGATAATATCGTCGTTGTGTGGATTCTTCCCCAACCTCCACTGGGATGACGGCTTCAGCACCATAGACCAGTTGGAAAGGGATCACTCCCGTCCCTTCTCGCGAGGTAGTCCGGTAGGACCACAGGATGTTGGGGAGTTCTTCGACCCATCTACCTCCGACATGGTCTAGCTTTATCTTTAAAAAATCTTGAGCCCCCGCAGGATCTCCCGATTGATGACCTCGGCTTGTCTGTTGCTCTGTGGCTATGCGACTGAGGTGAAAGCCTGTTGAATGCCTAACCCTTTGCACCACTCCTTCAGTTTGCACCCGGAGAATTGTCTTCCGTTGTCCGACACCAGCTTATGAGGGATGTCGTACTGGCAAACAATGCCCCTCCATAGGACTTTCATCACAGCCCCCTCCGCGATGTTCGCCAAAGGTTCAACCTCTACCCATTTAGAAAAGTAATTCACGAGGACCAGCAGAAATTTCTTCTGCTGGGTCCCACGGGAAAGGGGCCTACGATGTCCATTCCCCATTGATTGAAAGGGCAGGACACTGTAGAAACTCGCAAGGGTTCCGTCGGGTGATGAGTCACATGCTGATGTCTTTGACAGGCCTCGCACCCAGCCATGAACCTGAGAGCATCAGCTTGCAGGGTAGGCCAAAAGTACCCTGCCAAAAGGATCTTCCGGGACAGGGATTTTCCCCCAATGTGACTCCCGCAGATGCCTTCGTGTACCTCCCTCATAACGTAGTCAGTCTCCTCCAGCCCAATGCACTTTAGGAGGGGCCAGGCAAATGCCCTCCTATATACAGCTTGTTGAGGCAATCGACCCTTAAATGATTGAAAGATCATGATTTTGATGTGTGTGGGTGAATATGTTTAAGGTTAGAGTGTTATGTTGTGTTTAATGTGTGTGATTGAGTTTGTAGGACTTGGAGAATCACACATGGAGGACATATCCGAGGGACGAGAGCCGAGGGAGGAGAGCTCCAAGGGCAAGCCGGGAAGTGGACTTCAAGGGCACACGTGAAGGGTGACATGGAGGCAAGCCAAGGGAAGTCTTGCGTGCGCATCCGAGGGACGATAGCCAGAGGAAGAGGACTTCAAAGGGCAAGCCAAGGGAGCAGACCTGAAGGCACACGTGAAGGAGAAGGTCCAGAGTTGCTGGAACTAGGCTGAGAGGCAGGGCAGTCGACTGCCCCTGGGGCAGTCGACTGCTATACCCCGAAAACTAGCCGTTGGCTAGCAATTAATGCTGGGGCAGTTGACTAGTGCGGGGCTGGACAGACTGCGAGTTTGCCCTGTTCTCCTATAAAAGGAGCACCTTTTTGCACGTGGACGGTACGGTTCCGTATAGTGTCGAAGTGCTGCTCGTCTGAAGAGTGTTTCGTACTTTCTCTCTCATATTTCTTCATCCTGTAAAGAGGAAGATCGACTGTAAAGGTTTCTCCACTTGAAGGTGAGTTTTCGATAGTGAAAGTGGTGCTCGCGGCGTGGATCCTTGGATTAGTCACCCATCTGGGTGGATACCAATGCTATTCACCCCCCTCTAGCACGCCTAGACGATCCTTCAGTTGGTATCAGAGCCGGTGCGTTTCGGAAGAATTAACAGTCAACCGGAGCAAATTTAATGGCGTTTCAAGAGGGATACTCCACCGCACGACCACCCTTCTTCGACGGGAATGACTTCACTTACTGGAAAGGTAGGATGCAATACTACCTTATGAACGATATTGAAAACTGGATTAGTGTTGCAGATGGCTTCGAGGCACCCGTCGATGAAAGAGGAGAACCAACACCGATGAGATCCATCATCCTCAGAGGAAGAAGAAGAGCAAGTCTCCCACTTCGCTCTTATGGCACAAGATCACTCAGACTCATCAGATGATGAACGAAGCTCAAGCAGTGAAGATGAGAGCTCCTCCACTTCATCATCAGAGTCAGAAGCTTCGGTAAGTGAGGTATACCACTTACCCTCCTCTACCTTAGTAAAGATAATTTCTAGCACTAACATGGACTTAGCTAAGGCTAGAAGTAAAATTAAGGAGTTAAAAGAAGAAATTGTCATGCTTAGAGTAGAATCTACTAAACTTAAAGAATTGCATGCTAGTTCTACTTCTTCACATGCTTCACATCTTGAAACCAAAAATAGGGAATTAAGGAAAAAGGTAGATGACCTCACAAAGGCTCTTAGGAAATTCCAAGTAGGATCTAGTAACCTAGACATGATAATCAACAGTCAAAGGGACGTTTATAATAAGGACGGCTTAGGATATAGGCCAAAGACAAAGGAGGTAGCTTTTGTCTCACTCATCGGTAGGATTGGTGCATCTAGGAGACTAGGGGCTAAGGGAAACACAAAGAAGGCATGGGTACCTAAAAGATTTCTAAATGATGCTTATGGATCAAAGATATGAGTATCAAAAGAGTATGTTTTTCATATTGTATAGATAAAGGTGAGGGAGACCTCAACTATGTGGATAGTAGATAGTGGATGCTCATGACACATGACCGGGGATCTGAGCAAGTTCACCACTATTAGCTACTTAAGAGAAGGGACGATCTCCTTTGGGAATAGTGGAAAATTGAAAATCATTGGTAGGGGCACAATTGAGGTATCTTCCACTATTTCCATACATAAGGTACTCCTAATCAAAGATATGAAATTCAATTTTCTAAGTGTAAGTCAATTATGTGATGCATGTTTTAGAGTTGAATTTCATGCTAGGAAATGTATAATAAGACATAATGAATCAAATACTATCATATTAGAAGGGCTTAGAGAGACAAATTTATATTATCTTGATCTTACTTATGCTACTAACAATGTTGCTAAGTGTTTCATGTCCAAAGAAGAAGAAGGATGGTTGTGGCACTGGAGACTTGGACATGTCAACATGAGAAGCATTGCAAGAGTGGCTAAGGAAGAGTGGGTGAAGGGGCTACCAATGATCAAGTATGAGAAGACCAAATTGTGTGATGCATGCCAAGAGGGTAAGCAATCAAAATCATCACACAAAGGTAAAACCCTAACCACTACCTCTTTACCTTTAGAGCTTTTGCATATAGATCTTTTTGATTGCCATAGTACTCCCTCACTTGTGGGGAGTAAATATTGTCTAGTCATAGTAGATGATTTTTCTAGGTTTACATGGGTTTATTTTTTGAAACATAAGAGGATAATACCCTAGAGATCTTTATAGGATTTAGTAAAAGGGCAGAAAACGAAAAATATACCAAAATAAACCGAATTAGGAGTGACCATGGTGGGGAGTTCCAAAATGCAAGTTTCACACAATTTTGTATTGAAAATGGATACAAGCATGAATTTTCATGCCCAAGGACTCCTCAACAAAATGGGGTAGTTGAGAGAAGGAACCGAGTCCTACAAGAAGCTGCTAGGACTATGCTTAATGCATATTCTCTTCCTAGCTACTTTTGGGCCGAAGCGGTTAACACCGCTTGCTATATTCAAAACCGGGTATTGGTACATAGGTTTCTAGGGAAAACACCCTTTGAATTGTAGAATGGAAGGGTACCTCAAGTCCACTATTTTAGGGTCTTTGAATGTAAAGTCTACATCTTAAATACCAAAGATGACCTAAGGAAGTTTGAGTCAAAAGCCGATGAAGGAATTCTAGTAGGATACTCAATGGCTAATAGGGGTTATAGAGTTTACAACAAGAGGACAAAAGTGATTGAGGAGTCCTCGAATGTTAAATTTGATGAAACAACTAGTACCTACCCTAGAAAAGTCTCAATTGATAAGGATATAGAAGAGGTCCAACCCCTTGCCCAAAGAATCCAAGACCTACAGTTGGAGGGCAATGATCAAGGGGGAGTAAGAAGTACCCTAGAGGATGAGGAAGAAGGAGCAAATGAACCCACAACCTCCAGGCCCTTGAGACATTACCACGATCACCCTATTGACCAAATAGTGGGTGATGTAGCTTAAGGAGTAAGGACTAGGTCCTACTTTAGGGATCAAATTAGTCAAATAGCTCTAATATCACAATTAGAACCCAAGACCATTGATGAATCATTGGGAGATGTTGATTGGGTTTTAGCCATGCAAGAAGAGCTAAATCAATTTGAGGGAAGTGAAGTTTGGGAGCTAGTTCCTAGGCCCATTGATTGCACCATTATAACCACAAGATGTGTCTTTAGGAACAAACTAGATGACCAAGGTAAAATCACTAGGAACAAGGCTAGATTGGTAGCTAGGGGGTTTAACCAAGTTGAGGGACTAGATTATGATGAGACTTATGCCCCCATAGCTAGGTTAGAATCTATTAGAATTCTACTAGCCTATGCCGCTCACATGGGTTTCACACTTCACCAAATGAATGTGAAGTCGGCATTCCTTAATGAGATCATTAAGGAAGAGTTCTATATAGAACAACTCCTCGGGCTTGGTATGAAAGACTTTCTTCATTTCTAGTGTCTAGGGGATTTAGGAGAGGAACAATTGACCCTACTTTGTTCCTAAAATCTAAGGACAAGGACATATTTGTTGCCCAAGTCTATGTAGACGATATCATTTTTGGGTCAACAAATAATGACTTTTTACAAGAATTCATCAAGTGTATGGAAGATGAATTTGAGATGAGTCTTGTAGGAGAACTAACCTTCTTTTTAGGCCTTCAAGTTAAGCAAACTAATGAAGGAACACATGTATTCCAAACCAAATATGCTAAGGAAATATTAAAGAAATTTGATTTAGAAAATGCTAAGGTAGCATCTACACTCATAGGAACCAATGTGAAAATGGATAGTGACCTTGAAGGGAAAATGATAGACTCTAAGCAATATAGGAGCATGATTGGTAGCCTCCTATACCTAACCGCTAGTAGACCCGATATACTTTTTACGGTAGGTCTATGTGTAAGGTACCAATCTTGTGTCAAAGAGTCTCATTTGGTTGTAGTCAAGAGGATCCTAAGGTATGTCAAAGGTACCCTTAATGTCGGACTTTGGTATCCTAGAACCCCTAGTGTTGATCTAATTGGATACACCGACTCTGATTATGCGGGTTGTAAGTTAGATAGGAAGAGTACTAGTGGAGGGTGTTAATTCCTTGGGTGTTCCTTAGTTATTTGAAGTAGTAGGAAACAACCATGCGTTGCCCTATCAACAACGGAGGCGGAATATGTGGCAATGGGTGAGTGTGTTTCCCAACTCCTTTGGATCATGCACACCTTAGAGGATTATGAGTTACATTACACTAAGGTCAAAGTCTTGTGTGATAATGTAAGTACAATTAACTTGACCAAAAATCCGGTTCACCACTCTAGGACAAAACACATTGAAGTGAAATATCACTTCATTAGAGACCATGTGGCAAGGGGAGACATAGAACTATACTATGTTGAATAAAGTCGAACCTAGCCGACATCTTTACCAAGCCTCTTCCCGAATCGGAGTTTATATCCTTAAGAAGAGACCTTGGAATGTGTTTTGTAGAAATGTAGGATGAACTTGGAGATATCCGATTTGAAAAAGGGTGCTTGATCCATTAGGGTGATACATTTGGCTCACTTGTGCTTGTGGCACATTGTTGAACCATTAGAAGTATCAAAATATGAAAACTAGACCAACTATGGGGAAGACAAGTGTTTAATCAATGGACACTTTGCCCAAATATCATAGTTGGACATTTTAAACCTTTGAAAACACTTCAAGGGCAAGCCGGGAAGTGGACTTCAAGGGCACACATGAAGGGTGGCATGGAGGCAAGCCAAGGGAAGGCTTGCGTGCGCATCCGAGGGACGATAGCCAGAGGAAGAGGACTTCAAGGGGCAAGCCAAGGGAGCAGACCTAAAGGTACACATGAAGGAGAAGGTCCGGAGTTGCTAGATCTAGGCTGAGAGGCAGGGCAGTCGACTGACCATGGGGCAGTCGACTACCAAAACTCACAGAGAGTTTTCGGCCTCGGACCAGTCGACTGCCCCTGGGGCAGTCGACTGGTATACCCCGAAAAATAGCCGCTGGCTAGCAATTAATGCTAGACCAGTCGACTGCCCTTGGGGTAGTCGACTGGTGCGGGGCTGGACAGACTGCGAGTTTGTCCTGTTCTCCTATAAAAGGAGCACCTTTTTGCACGTGGGCGGTGCTGTTCCATATAGTGTCGAAGTGCTTCTCGTCTGAAGAGTGTTTGATACTTCCTCTCTCATATTTCTTCATCCTGTAAAGAGGAAGATCGACTGTAAAGGTTTCTCCACCTAAAGGAGAGTTTTCGATAGTGAAAGTGGTGCTCGCGGCGTGGATCCTTGGATTAGTCACCCATCTGGGTGGATACCAATGCTATTCACCCCCCTCTAGCACGCCTAGACGATCCTTCAAAGCTGATCCCCGACCAGTGTGAATCTAAGTGCCAGACGGTGGAATTGCCGGCCCCCTTGGACCCCACCTGGGACTGTCCCATCCCGCAGGAACACAATGTAGGGATCCCTCCAGTCGGTGCAGCTGTTGCCCCTTCTTCCTCTCTAATTTGCGCGACCGTTTCCTCCACTGCGCGAGGCTCGTCTAGCTGCCAGGTGGATATGGAGCTAGCTAGTTTGGCCAACTCATCGGCCCGCAGGTTGTCCGACCTGGAGATCTTCTGCAAGATGACCTCCGAGAAGGAGTCCTTTAATTGTTCGTAGAGGGCTACATACCTCTGTAGGTGCTCACGCCGGACTTCAAAGTCTCCCTTTATCTGCTACGCTACCAATTTCAAATCTGAATATATCGTGACTCGACAGGCCCCAATGTGCTTGGCTGCTTGTAGGCTTGCTAGGATCACCTCGTATTCGGCTTCGTTGTTGGTAGCCTTAAAGCGGAGCCTGATGGGTAGATGTAGTGTGTCTCCCCAAGGGGAAATCATCAGTACTCCGACCCCACTATGTTGACTGTTGGAAGATCCGTCTACATAGACTTTCCACATTCCTTCGGCTTCGACCTCCGGGACGGTCTCCAGCATGAAGTCAGAGAGGGCTTGGGCCTTGATGGCGGCACGGGGATGATACTCGATGCCGTACTCACTTAATTTTGTCGTCCACTTGATTAGTCGGCCCGAAGCCTCAGGATTAGTGAGGACTCGGATGAGTGGGCTGTTGGTGAGGACCACGATGGGATATGCTAGGAAATATGGCCTTAACCTCCGCGCCATCAAGACCAAGGCATAAGCTAGTTTCTCAATCTTGGTGTAACGTGTCTTAGTGTCCTTTAGAAGGTGTCCAAAGAAATATACTGGGTATTGCACCCGATCTTGCTCTCGAACAAGCGCTGAGCCTACCGCTTGCTCTGCGACCGACAGGTATACAAGCAAGGTCTCCCCCACCACAGGTTTGTGGAGAATGGGAAGGGCGGCGAGATAAGCCTTCAAATCTGCAAAACCCTTCTCGCACTGGTCGTCCCACTCAAACTTGGTGGCTTTCCTCAAAATCTTGAAGAAGGGGAGGGTCTTGTCTGCGGATTTGGAGATGAATCGGGATAGTGCCGTGATCCTTCCATTCAGCCGCTGCACCTCCTTGAAGTTGCACGAGGGCGACATATCTAGAATGACTTTTACCTTTTCCGCGTTAGCTTCGATTCCCCTCTCCTTCACCATGTACCCCAGGAACCTGCCGCTTTTTACGCCGAACAGGCATTTAGCAGGTTCAACTTCAGCCTGTTGGCTCTCAGGGTGGCGAACGTTTCTTCGAGGTCGGCTATCATGTCCCCTCCCTTGTCAGTCTTTACTAGGATGTCATCCACGTACACCTCGATGTTCCTCCCGATCTGGTGCCTGAAGACTTTTTCCATCATCCACTGGTATATAGCACCAGCATTGCGTAGGCCGAATGGCATGACGTTTTAGTAATACGTGTCGTCGGCCGTCACAAAACTGACTTTCTCTTTGTCCTCAGGAGCGAGGAGAACTTGGTGATAGCCTTGGTAAGCATCTAACATTGAGATAAACTCACAATCGGCTGTAGAATCCTTCAACCGGTCTATCTGAGGCAAGGGATAGCAGTCCTTTGGGCAAGCTTTATTCAAGTCGCGAAGTCGATGCAAACTCGCCATTTGCCTCCGAACTTAGGAACGAGGACCACATTAGCCAACCAAGCCGGAAATTGGACTTCTCGGATGTGTCCGGCTTTTAATAGCTTCCGAACCTCATCTCGAATAGCCTTATCTTGGTCAGGGGCAAAGTGCCTCCATCTTGCTTCACCGGACGGGCTCCGGGCGTAACATGTGGGTGGTGCATGGCCAACGTCGGTGGGACCCCTTTAATCTCTTCTGCGACCCAAGCAAAAACGTCTTTGTGGTTTCACAGACAGTCTATGAAACGACTTCTTAGTTCCGGCGCGAGGTCGAGGGTGATGCGCGTACTTCCCCCTCTACGTTGAGGGTGAATCTGCACTTCCTCACTCTTGACCTTCCTCTGTTCCTCCTTGGGCCCCCCCCCTCTTCTCGTGGGTTGGCGAGGTCTTCTGGCGAGATCTTGTGCAGATCAAGATCCTCCCACATAGGGACAAGGGGTTGTCCCTCCAGTCCTGCCATCGGTGTTCCTTCAGGTGTTTTGCTAGATTCCCATAGATGACGCCAAATTTGTTCCGGAAAGAGTCGATGATGATGTCCAGTCGCCGGGGTCTACCCCCGTGGAAGTCACTGCGGAGGGGAGGAATTTTGTGCCCTGAGAGATTAACACGAGTGTTAGGGGACACGCCGGAAGGGGTCCGACAGAGTCCACTTCGACGCTCAAGTCAGTGTTTTGATGGAGAGTAAAGGCAGCGAGAAAGGAAAAAATGTATGTAGGGTTGAGAGAGTGTAACCCCCTTACCAGCGGGGTTCAATTACCTTTTGTACTAGAGGTCACAAGGACGATAGTACGTGTCCCCGTGCTTCTCGCCACGTTTCCCTTATCTTCGGTTACCGTATCTCCCCTGTAACTGTTGTAGCCCTTGTTGAATCTAGTCTATTGTAAGATGAGGGCGGTAATGACCGTGGATTGCGGGCCCTGATCCTCCCGTCACTGTTGATGATCCTTATCCAGGGGCCCACAAATGTGGGGTTCGTGATTTGAGGGTGAAAGTGACTTGGGCTTCGATCCCTCGAGGTGACCTCGGGGATTCCAGGCACGGGGGGCCTTGGGCGATCTACCTCCTCGGGGTAATCTCGGGTACTAACCTCCCGAGGTGATACCGGGGGATTTGTTCCTCCCAGGCACAACTATTGTTCCTCTCGGGCACAACTATCCCGAGGGGGGTCCTGAAGCTCTGGGAGAAGGGTCGTTCCAACCAGTTAGGTTAGTGTTGTGCAACTTCTTTATCCCATGTGTCCACCCTGAACTACTTAACCCCATCAGAAACCTTAACTTTGATTGATACGGAAGAAAGTAAAGTCTATGAGGTGAATTCTTAACTTGGTCAACATAGAATTCAAGTAAGATATTCCTTTAACTTGGTCAACATAGAATCTACAAAGATTTCAAGATACCCTGAGTATTAATCTCGAGTGGATGGAGCCCGAGCTTATGTGAGTGGTGCTTCCGAGTGCCTAAGGTTGAGTGGTGATGCTACCGAGTGCTCAAGCTCGGGTAGGTCACTATAAGATTTTGGGATTCAACAATATCTGATAGACAACGATTTTTTAAAAAACTGTTATCTTTTTTTTATTTAGAAATGATTTTATTGAAAATCTTTATTCTAGTATTTTTTTAAAAGACAATGACTTTTAAAAAACCGTTATCTTATGTATATCAAGACCAATAATTTTTAAAATTGTTGTCTATAAACTTATTTTTTGAGCATACGATAATGGTTTTAATCTTGTTATGTATTAGTGTTGCTTATATGGTAATAGACAATAATTTTATTAAATTGTTATCTATGTGAAATATATTTTTTGTCAACATGTCTAAAAAATTTATTTTACTAATAAAAAATAATATTAAAGTAATTTTTAATTAAAAAGTTTCAATCAATTTTTTTTTATTTATTTCCCACGGGGTCAGGCCTAATGGGATTTCCTTGATTAGACAAAATCGACAATGGAGACAGAGATATAATTCAAGGTGGGGATTGGGATTGGAAAACCCACCCTAGCTCTCGGCCCCTGCCCACCCTATTACCATCCTTCGGCACTTTCTTATGGATTATGTGAGATACTCAATAATAGCTAAATCGACTTAGGTTGACTAGTTGGGCACCAATGAAAAAACTCTTTACATTTCTATAATTATAAAAAATTAAAGATATTTTTTAAGAAATAAAAATACATATTTTGGATAAAAATTAATATAATAACAATTTTTAATTAAAAAATTCATATTTTTTTTAATTTTGTGCTCTTTCTTATTCATTAATCCCTTTTCTCATCCTCTCTTTTAAATCAATGAAAAATCAACGGTAGATTTCTAATCTATCCTCTTTTGTTTGAATTTTAAAATAAAACTCTTTTAAATCAATGGTAGATATTTCGAACTCCAGATTTATCCCAACTACAATAAAAATCCAATGTGATCCGGTCGGGTAGATAATCCAATCTGATAGGTAGTTCGGTCGGATAGGTAATCCAGCCGAGTAAATGCGCTCGGGGCTACAGTGTGGTGATTCGGTCAGGGGCAGCCGGTCGGATGTACTCGGTCGGATGGGCCCGGTTGGTAATGTTCGGTCGGGACTATTTGGACGGACGACCGGAAAGTCAGGCACCTGGAACTCCCTTTAACTCGGGGTACCTACCTTCGATCATGTGTTCGGGCTCCAGGCAGACATTCCCGGTCGACCATGCCCGGCCGGACAACTTGGTAGTCCTGTATTTGAAATTACCTTCCCCGCTCTAAGAAGCGCGGCCTAGTGACCGACTGTCCGGTCGAGCGCACCCAGCATGCCGGTCGGACTGTCAAGCACCAGGAGTGCCTAGACCCGCTCACAGGCGACTTACCCATTCAAATGCAATTGGTGACTGGGTGATCGAGTCCCTCCGAATAACTCCTTACGGCCGGTCGACTATGGCGAGATAGATTAGCAGAGTTGCATGGTGAGACAAGCTAAGGTGATTTCATGGTCAACGTCGTTTAATTACAATTAGACTCCACTAGATACAGAAGGATACACCAGATCCTCTTATTATGAGGAAGAGACATTTTTGTAAGCATGTTCCCCCAGGACGTCAAATGTTGACAGTGAGTTGATAGCACAGATTAGCAAATGACCGTTTGATGGCTCAGTCAAACCCTCGGGGAAATTAAAGCTGCCATGAGATTAAGTGCCAGAAGATTGACTTTTATGAGATAAGATAGCCAAGACAAGACAGGGGGCATCTCCCTCGTCTAGTTTTCGGGGTTATCAGTCGACTGCCCCTGGGACAGTCGACTGATCCAGGGTCGAAAACATTCTGTGAGTTTGAGATCTTGCTAGTAGTCGACTGCCTTTCTCTCAGTCGATTGCCTAGCTTATACAAATACTCTTCCTCACTCCGAAGACCCTCCTTCACGTGTGCCTTCAAGTACACTCCCTTGGCTTGCCCCTTGAAGTCTTCTTTCACCGGATATCATCCCTCAAATACGCACACAAGCCTTCCCTTCGCTTGCCTCCATGCCACCCTTCACGTGTGCCCTTTGAAGTCCACTTCCCGACTTGCCCTTGGAGTCCTCTTCCCTCGGCTCTCTTCCCTCGGATAAGTCCTCCATGTGTGATTCTCCAAGTCCTGCAAACTCAATCACACATATCAAATAATAAGATAACACCCTAACCTTAACCATGTTGACACACACATCAAAACCATGATCTTCCCAATCATCCTTGGGTCGATTGCCCCAATAATCTTCCCCTTTTTGATGTGTGGCAATATGTTTAAGTTAGGGATAAAACAACAGCAAATAACCGCAATTGAAAAGCAAGACATAGTAAAACCAAGAGGTAAACTCCCCCTTAACCTATGCCTTCTCCTATTTTCAATTTTTATCATAAACCAAGTTCAAACCAAAAGTTTAAGTTACAAACCTAACTTAAACCACCCATTCTCCCCATTTGACACCATCAAAATGATTGCCCTAAGCAATACTCACCCATGGCATCAAATGAGAGAATTTCTCATTTCTGAAAATTTCCAGAATCCTGAAATCAGACGTGCCAGGGGCAGTCGACTAATACTCTTTAGTCTGCAATTTCAGGTTTCTGAGCCGAATTTCAGAAACTCCCCAAAAATTTCAGAAAATTCCAAAAATTGTGAAAATTTGCAAGCATGTTTCACATGATATACTCTAACAAGGAAAAATATCAGTTCATGAAATATTCAAATACACTTGACTTTTTGACTAATGTTCGAATTTCTTGAAAAACACTAACTTTGTATCAAAGTTTAAACCTAGTTTTGCAATCATACATGTCCCAAGCTTATGGAAAAATAGATAAAATACAGAATGGTTTTCAAATGTTTAAAATGTCCAACCATGATCTTTGGGCAAGATGTTCAAAAATTAAACACTTACTTTCCCCATGGTTGGTTTATTTTTCATAATTTGATACATCTCATGACCCAACACTATGCCATAAGCACAAGTAAATCATTTGTATCATCCTAATGGATCAAGCGCCACCTTCCTATAGTATTACCCCAAGGTCCATCTTATACTTCTACAAAACACATATCAAGACCCCTTTTTTAGGATGTGAACTCCGCTTCGGGAAGAGGCTTGGTAAATATATCGGCAATGTTTGACTTTGACTCAACATAGTGCAAATCTATGTCACCCCTTGCCACATGATCACTAATGAAGTGATGCTTCGCTTCAATGTGTTTTATTTTAGAATGGAGAACCGGATTTTTAGTCAAGTTAATTGTACTTATATTATCACACAAAACCTTGACCTTGGAGTAATATAACTCATAATCCGCTAAGGTATGCATGATCCAAAGTAGTTGAGACACACAACCACCCATTGCCACATATTCGGCCTCCGTTGTTGATAGGGCAACACATGGTTGTTTCCTACTACTCCAACTAACTAAAGATGACCCAATAAATTGACATCCTCCACTAGTACTCTTCCTATCTAGTTTACAACCTGCATAGTCCGAATCGGTGTATCCAAAAAGTTCAACATTTGGAATTCTAGGATACCAAAGTCCGACATTAAGAGTACCTTTAATATATCTTAAGATCCTCTTGACTACCACTAGATGAGACTCTTTGGCACATGATTGATACCTTGCACACATACCTATCGCAAATAATATATCGGGTCTACTAGCGGTTAGGTACAATAAACTACCAATCATGCTCCTATATTATTTTGAGTCTATCATTTTACCTCAAGATCATTATCCATTTTGACATTTGTTCCTATAGGGGTAGATGCTACCTTAGCATTTTCTAGTCCAAATTTCTTAATGATTTCCCTAGCATATTTAGTTTGATACACATGAGTCTCTTCATTTGTTTGTTTAACTTGTAAGCCTAAAAAGAAAGTCAATTCTCCCACAAGACTCAACTCAAACTCATTTTCCATATATTTAATGAACTCATGGAGAAATTCACTATTTGTTGACCCAAAAATAATATCATCAACATACACTTAGGTCACAAATATGTCCTTATCCTTAGATTTTAAAAATAAAGTTGGATCAATTGTACCTCTCCTAAAACCCTCGGATACTTAGAATGATGAAAGCCTTTCATACCAAACCCGGGGAGCTTGTTTCAATCCATACAAGGCTTTTCTTAGTTTGTAGACATGACTAGGGTAGTTTGGGTTTTCAATACTGGACGGTTGCTCTACATATACCTCTTCCTTAATGACCCCATTAAGGAATGTCGACTTCACATCCATTTGGTGAAGTGTGAAACTCATGTGAGCGACATATGCTAATAAAATCCTAATAGACTCTAATCTAGCTACGGGGGCATATGCCTCTTCATAGTCAAGACCCTCAACTTGATTAAACCCCCTTGCAACCAACCTAGCCTTGTTTCTAGTTATCTTTTCTTGATCATCTAGCTTGTTCCTAAAGACCCATCTAGTGGTGACAATTGTGCAATCATTGGGTCTAGGAACTAACTCCCATACCTCACTTCTTTCAAATTGATTCAACTCTTCTTGCATGGCTAGGACCCAATCCACATCACCTAATGCCTCATCAATAGATTTCGGTTCAAGTTGAGAAATCAAGGCAATTTGACTACTATGTTCCCTAAAGTAAGACCTAGTCCTCACTCCTTGGGTCACATCTCCAACTATTTGATCAATGGGATGATCTTGGTGATGCCTTAGGTTCCTAGAGATTATGGGCTCATTTATTACGTGATGATCATCCTCTAGTGCACTTCTCTCTCCTCCTAGATTAATGCCCCCCAAATGTAGGTCTTGAATTTCTTGGTTAAGGGGTTGACTTTCTTCTATGTCCTTATTAATAGAAGATTTCCTAGGGTAGGTGTTTGTAGACTCATCAAAATCCACATTGGATGACTCCTCAATTACCTTAGTCCTTTTGTTATATACCCTATATCCCCTACTAGTGGATGAATATCCAACCAAAATCCCCTCATCCGCCTTAGATTCAAACTTTCTCAAATCATCCTTGGTGTACAAAATGTAAACCTTACATCCAAAAACCCTAAAGTAGTGAGCTTGTGGAATTCTTCCATTCCATAACTCAAATGGAGTTTTTCCTAAAAATCTATGAATTAAGACCCGATTTTGGATGTAACAAGCGGTATTCACCGCTTCGGTCCAAAAGTAGCTAGGTAGAGAATATGTATTTAGCATAGTCCTAGCGGCTTCTTGTAGGGCTCTATTTCTTCTTTCTACCACACCATTTTGTTGAGGGGTCCTTGGGCAGTTTGTACCCATTTTCTAAATAAAATTGTGAGAAGTTTGAATTTTCAAACTACCCACCATGATCACTCCTAATTCGGTTAATCATGAGGTGTTTTTCATTTTCAACCTTCTTACTAAATCCTACAAATATCTCTAAGGTATCATCCTTATGTTTCATGAAATACACCCAAGTAAATCTAGAAAAGTCATCTACTATTACCAAACAATATTTGCTTCCTATTATTGATGGGGTACTATGACAATCAAATAAATCCAAGTGTAACAACTCTAAAGGCAAAGTAGTGCTAGTTAAGGTTTTACCTTTGTATGATGATTTAGATTACTTACCCTCTTGGCAGGCATCACACATCTTGGTCTTTTCATACTTGATCATGGGGAGCCCCTTCACCAACTCCATCATGGCAACTCTTGCAATATTCTGTTGGATCGGTGTCGTCGATAGAGGGGGGGGGTGAATATCGACCGTAAAAATTCTCGCGGAAATTCGTCTTTCGTAGACTTTCGAAAATAGTTCTAATCAAGGAGTTAGTAGCACAGCAGAAAATAACATAGAAAAATAAAAGACGACACAACTCAGAATGCACACGGGATTTACTTGGTTCCCAACCCCCCAGGGTCAGTACATCCAAGGCCTAAGCACGAGAACGCCTGTCCACTAGTGGTCTCCTTTCCGGACTTTTTGGAGGCGGAGAAACCCGTCATACAGTGCACAGATTACAATCAAAAGATATATAAAAATAATTATTGAATTTAAATTCAAACCAAAAGGAGTCAAAGACTCGGCCGATCTGGAACTCCGAAGTGCCGTGCACTTCCTCCCAGAGCTTCCTTGGTCACAGAGCCTCATCGTTAGCGCTTTATCGTTAGTCAGAAAGCTTAGAATGAATCTTGGAAGTTGTGTTGTGAGCTGAGGGGTCGATGCCCCTTTTATAGCCTTCATTGGGGCGCCTGTGATGAATGGGGTGCCTCACAGGGCTTTGTCAAAGCTTATCTCCGCGTCGAACTCGCAGCAGCCGATAAGGCTCTTGACCAGGGCACCCTGTACTATTGAGGCACCTCATTGATTGAGACGCCCTGGTTCATTGAGGCGCCTGCATCAATGAGGTGCCCTGTTTGATGGGGGCGCCTAACAGCCTTCTTTCTCGCCCTATTGTGTGTTTATTTGTCTGCTTTGTCTTCAACTTTAGGTACCTGCAGGATAGATAAATGCAAGGCAAACATGCAAATAATCTTAACCTTAAGGAAATGGTTCTGACTTCGGATTTCTGCGAAACCCTAGGTCGAACCGACGCAAGTTCCCACCCCCAGGAACGCGCCTTTCACCTACTCCTCTCTGGAGACGGTTGCCACCCAGTTCATTCGGGTGGACTTTTGCTTAGCCTTCGATACTCTTGGATCTCGAGACGTTCGAACCTCGACCCGTCTCTACTTTTGTCCTTAGTCATCGCTCAGCTAAGTTACTCAATCCCTCAGACCAAGAGTTCGTGCCCAAACTCTAGGTCTAGGACTTAGGTGCCCAACCCTCGGCCATGACTTAGTGCCGAATTCCACGAACCAAGACTTAGTGCCCAGCTTCACTCACCAGGTCTTAGTGCCCAGCTTCACTCACCAGGTCTTAGTGCCCAGCTTCACTCACCAGGTCTTAATGCCCAATTCTTAAAACCAGGACTTAGTGTCTAGGTTAACTAGGACTTTTCTTCACTTTGCTACTCCTCTCTTGACTCACCCTTTCCTTGTTCAATGTATCACTTACATAAGCATATTGTCAAACATTGAAACACTTAGAGGAGGACATCACTGATGCATCTTGCACCAACATATTCTGCATGTTAATGCGCCCAAGTTGTCGGTGCCACAACCATCCCTCTTCTTCTTTAGATATGAGACACTTAGGCAAATTGTTAGAAGCATAAGCAAGATTAAGATAATAAAGATTATCTTCTCTATATCCTTCTAGCATAATATTTTTGGATCCATTTTGTCTAATTAAGCACTTTCTAGAATGAAACTCAACCCTATATCCGGCATCACAAAGTTGACTTACACTAAGTAAATTAAACTCGATACTCTTAATCAAAAGAACTTTATGGATAGTGATTGTAGGAGATATCTCAATGGTGCCCCTACCAATTATTTTGAGTTTCCCACTATTTCCGAATGACACGGTTCCTTCCCTTAGATAGCTAATGATGGAGAATTTGCTCACATCTCCGGTCATATGTCTTGAGCACCCGCTATCTACAATCCACATTTTTTAGGCTTCCTTTACATATACAACAAGGAAAACACAAGCTTTTGGTACCCAAATGTTAGTTCCACAAGAATCATTTAAATATTTCTTTGATACCCAAGCCTTCTTTGCATTTCCCTTAACACCTTGTCTCCTAGAGGCACCCTTTCTACCCATAAGTGAAACAAAAGCTACCTCCTTGGTTTTTGGCCTATAACCTATCCCGGCTTTGTTGTACACGTCTCTTTGGCTATTTATGATCATATCAAGGTTGCTAGAGCCAACTTAAAATTTTCTAAGTGCCTTGGTTAGGTCTTCTACCTTTTCCCTTAGTTCCCTATTTTCTTTTTCCAAACATGAATCAATTGACATGGTAGAGAGAACATGCAAATTGTCCTTAGGTTTCATGGATTCTAATTTAAGCATGCAAACTTCATTCTTTAATTCTCTAACCTTTCTCCAAGCCTTAGCCAAATCATGATTTGTACTAATAATAATTTTGACAAGAGTAGAGGAGGGTAAGCTATATACCTCACTTACCGATACATCGGATTCGGATGATGAGCCTTCACTTTCATCTTCACTACTTGAACTCCTCTCATCTTCGGATGTCTCCAAGTTGTCCACTCCCATTAGTGCGAAGTGTGACACGTGATCTTCTTCTTCCTTCTAAGATGATGGATCATCTCAAGTAGCTTTTAGGTTTGTGACACTCTTCCCTTTTTCTTTTGACTTCATTCTTGTCACCTTTCTTCTTCTCCTCCTTCTTTTCTTCCCTTTTCTTTAGTTGTGGGCACTCATTCTTCATGTGACCCTCTTGGTGGCAATTGTAGCAAATGATGTCCTTCCCTTTGCTCTTACTTCTTGACCCTTTCCTACCATAAGACTTGTTAGAAAAACTTTCAAAAGCTCTTCTCATTTTCCTTACCATGTAGGCTTCTTGGTCACTATCCATGGAAGCACTAGATTCCTCCGACTCGGATGATGAGGAGTAGATGATCTTCTTCTTCTCCTTCTTCTTTTTCTTTTCCTTTTCTACAATAAACGCTACACCTTTTTCTTTAGAAGAAATGTTAGCTTGTTCATGTAACTCAAATTCACAAAATAAATCGTCTAACTTTATCGTAGAGAGATCCCTTGATACTTTGTAGGCATCAACCATTGATGCCCACAATGTAGTCCTAGGGAATGATTGCAAAATATACCTCACGAGATATTGGTTCTCAACCTTTTCACCAATTACATGGAGCTCATTGATTATTTCTTTGGCCCTTCCATGTAGTTGGCTTACCATCTCGTTAACCTTCATTGTGAGCGATTGTAGTTGGGCAACCAAGAGGTCCTTCTTTGCCCTTCTTGACTTATTAGACCCTTCGTTGAGTTCGACGAGCTTGTTCCATAGTTCCTTGGCGCACTTGAAAGACCCCACCTTGTTTAGTTGTTCCTTTGAGAATCCGCATTGAAGCATGACCTTTGACAAGAGTAGAGGTGGATAAGTTATATACCTCACTTACCGATACATCAGATTCGGATGATGAACCTTCACCTTCATCTTCACTACTTGAACTCCTCTCATCTTCGGATGACTCCAAGTTGTCCACTCCCATTAGTGCGAAGTGTGACACATGATCTTCTTCTTCCTCCGAAGATGATGGATCATCCCAAGCAGCTTTTAGGTTTGTGGCGCTCTTCCCTTTTTTCCTTTGACTTCCTCTTCTCACTCTTCTTTTTCTCCTCCTTCTTTTCTTCTCTTTTCATTAATTGTGGGCACTCATTCTTCATGTGACCCTCTTGATGGCAATTGTAGCAAATAATGTCCTTCCCTTTGCTCTTGCTTCTTGACCCTTTCCTACCATAAGACTTGTTAGAAAAACTTTTAAGGCTCTTTTTATTTTCCTTACCATGTAGGCTTCTTGGTCACTATCCATGGAGGCACTAGACTCCTCCGACTCGGATGATGAGGAGTAGATGATCTTCTTCTTCTCCTTCTTCTTTTTCATTTCCTTTTCTACAATAAATGCTACACCTTTTTCTTTAAAAGAAATGTTAGCTTGCTCATGTAACTCAAATTCACAAAATAAATCATCTAACTTTATCGTAGAGAGATCCCTTGATACTTTGTAGGCATCAACCATTGATGCCCACAATGTAGTCCTAGGGAATGATTGTAGAACATACCTCACGAGATCTCGGTTCTCAACCTTTTCACCAATTACATGGAGCATGTTGATTATTTCTTTGACCCTTCCATGTAGTTGGCTTACCGTCTCGTTGGCCTTCATTGAGAGCGATTGTAGTTGGGCAACCAAGAGGTCCTTCTTTGCTCTTCTTGACTCATTTGATCCTTCATTGAGTTCGATGAGCTTCTCCCAAAGTTCCTTTGCGCTTTTGAAAGGCCCCACTTTGTTGAGTTTCTCTTTTGACAATCCACATTGAAGCGTTGTGGTGGCCTTCGCATTTGCTTGCGCCTTCTTCATGATTTTCTTTGTCCATGTCCTCATTGGTAGTGACTCTCCTCTTTCATTGACGGGTGCATCGAAGCCATCTACAATACTCATCCAATTTTCAATATTGTTCATCAAATAGTACTTCATCCTACCTTTCCAATAGGAGAAGTCATTTCCGTCGAAGAACAGTGGTCTTGCAGTACTATAACCCTCTTGAAACACCATTTCTTGATACTTCGGTCGATAATGAGTTCTCCCGAAGCAAAGCGACTCTGATACCACTTGTTGGATCGTGGTGCTTGCTAGAGGGGGGGGGGGGGAGGGTGAATAGCACTTTTCTTGAACTTTCTTTACAAGAAGGTTAGCATAATACAAACAATATAATGAAAAATATGAAAACCAATGTTAACACCGAGAGTTTACTTGGTATCCACCTTCGAGAGGTGACTAATCTAAGGTGTTGGATTGAGAAAGCCGATAGAGGGGGGGGGGGTGAATATCGAAAATCGTTCGGACTTTCGTAAAGAGCACGTACGCAGCAGAAATAAAATAAAACAATACACAGACACAGTCGATTTACATGGTTCGGAGCCTGTGTCGACTCCTACTCCAAGGCCCACGGTCGTTGACCGTTTACTTTGGACAATTCTATATTCGCGCAAAATAGTTTATAATAATTGATTACAAATAAGTGCAAAAATAATAATATTAAAATTTCGATCTTCGTTACCAACGTCCGGAGTGGATTGGCTTGTTCGGGGCAGCGGGATGTCGTCGGCTCGAGTTGGAGTGTTTCCGGAGCAAGGCACGAGCGTAGAAGATCGTTGGAGCGTTGAGAGAACAGATGTGTTGAAGCCTTGGTCGAAGGCCCTTTATATAGGGCCTGGGGGCGCCCAGGATGTCGGGGGCGCCCCCCACGTGGCCTTTGATCCGCCAAAGTCTCGGTCGCGTCTGATCCTCTGGATCCACTTTGACCGGGGCGCCCGGAGCGCTCAGGGCGCCCGGATTGACCGGGTCAAAGTTCTATCTCCTTGGCTTCGAGGGGTTCTGGTTCGAGGATTGCGCATGGGGGCGCCCGGGATGCAGGGGGCGCCCGGGAGTAGCGGGGGCGCCCGGGAGCGCGGGGGCGCCCGCAGGTTGTACTGTTGAAGCGCACTTCTTGTTTGTGTGTTTTGTGTTCACCTTGGGGGCGCCCGGGACACTCCGGGCGCCCTGGTCAGCTGTTGCCTCACTCCTTTGAGGCTCTCTGAGCTGCAGACACTCGTTCCTTCGGTCCTGCATCCAGAGTTAGTCCAAAAACACAACAAGACATTAATTTGTTAGTTTATACAGTCTTAGCTGTCTTGGTTCTAACTTTGGTCTCCAAAATGGAGCCCTAGGTCGAACCGACGCCTACTGTTCCCTCGACGGGGAACACGTCCTCACCTACTCCTCTCGGGAGAATTTACCTGATGCCAACCGTTCCTCTGGTTGGACTTTTGCCTGACGGTCCTTTGTCAGGTCTTGGATGCCGAGCTGCCCTTCGCTCGGTGCCTAGCATTCCTTCGCTAGGGCTTTAGTCCTAAGCTGTCCTTCGCCTGGCGCCTAGCAGTCCTTCACTAGGTCTTGGATACTGGCAGTCCTTCGCCAGTTGCCTAGCAGTCCTTCGCTAGGGCTTGGATACTGGCAGTCCTTCGCCAGTTGCCTAGCAGTCCTTCGCTAGGGCTTGGATACTGGTAGTCCTTCGCCAGGTGCCTAGCAGTCCTTTGCTAGGGCTTTGTCTCTGCACACTTGAGTAACATTGTTAGATCACAAACAAACTTAACTTTGAATCCTTTGCCAATATCAAAACAAGGTTCGATATGGTGCTTCCTGCACCAACAATCTCCCCCTTTTTGATTTATGGCAACACAATTCAAAGTTAAGTATAAACATATAACAGTTAAGAAATGATGGAGTATGAACAGTATAAGTGTAGATTAAAAAAAAAAAATTATACTCCCCCTAAATCCCTGAATACTTGTGTTATAACTCTTAACTTTGACCTTTCCTCCCCCTTTGACATATATCAAAAAACATACATGGGCGAACAAGGTATCTAATAAATTTAAGTAAGAGAGTTTAAAAAACATAGTTTTCAAGAAAAAACTTTAAGTAATGAGAAATTTCCTTGGAACATATTTTGTGCATTATAACCCATTTTTACTTGGAAAAATCTTTAAATAGACAAGTTTTTGCTGAAACATAGAATTTTTGCTTAGAAACATTTGTTTACTAAGAATGATTTTGCTTAGAAAAAATTTCAAAATAAATGTACTTAGTGCTTTTAGAGGTTTTGAAAGTACTTTGAAGATACTTAGACCAATTTTAAAGCACTTAAAAATACTTAGTAAAAACAAGATAATATTTAAAATTTTCTCTCTCCTGGCCATATATCAATAAGGAACTTTTTGAAAGAAGATTTAAAAAAGATTTATGTATCAGAGCCTTTGAAAACATAAAAATACTTAGCATAATTCTTGAAAGTATAGCACAAAACTATAACTGCATCAACAAAACTCCACTTTAAAAAATATTTTATATTTGTCGGCAAGTCTTTTAGAAACTTCATGCACTTAGAACACTATTGCCTTTACAAGTATTAGTACTTTTCAAAACATTATACTTTGAAAAATAGAAGTACTTTTTGAACATAATATTTTGAGAAAAATTTAATGTTATTTTGAAAACATAATAATTTGTTTGACTAGATTTCTTTTCCAGTCTGAGACAATCCTAGGAACCCTTGTTAACTACAAGGACATTTTCCTAAGTGTCCTGAAAATTCTCAAGATTCAAGCAAATATTACTTTTAAAGGTATTTCAAAAATGATTCACTAAACCATATTTTTAAAGGCAAATTACTTGTATTTTCAAAAGAATTTTGAAAACTTAATGTATTAAAACATATTATTTTGAAATGTTCAATAATTCATTTAATTTAACCTCCCCCTAAATTTGATATAGCCCTCGGAAGCTTGTTGACCACAAGTATTCTTCCTCTAAGTCTTTAGGGTTTAGTTCAGATCAAAGGAATTTATCTAACAATTTCAAAACAAATAATTACCAAAAAAAATTCAGAAATTCTTCTTTTGACTCAAACTCCCCCTAAATTTGACACATCCTAGGAGTCCTTATAGATCATGAAGTGGACCTTCCTCTGTGTCTTTAGGGTTTATTAAAATCAAAAGAATAACTTTGGATAACTTTCAAGGAGATACGTTTTTGAAAATAGTTTTCGAAAAAATATTTTGAAATGATAATTTTCAAACAGATAGTAGTATACGAAGGTTTTTGAATCACTTTTTGAAAACCTTATCGACATAATAATAAGATTTAGTGCATAAGGTTTTTGAGAAGCAATTTAATTTTTTGAAAAGTATTAAAAAAAATAACTCCCCCTGTATCTGACACAGTCTGTGTTTTATCTAAGTTCCTTAAGGGACTTCAGTGTTGACCAGGTTTGACTATGAGGACTAGGGTTGACTATTTTGACCAAGTTAATGACTAAATCAGACCAAGCCCTAGATTCTCTTTAAAGTAAGTCTATTGTGATATTTAACATGAAATTCAATATTTAGAAAAAAAAACTGTTAGAGTTGAAAAAGTATGGTACAGTAAACAGAGTTAAAAAAATGGAGATAATTTTGAATACCTTTTGAAAACATTTTTTTTTATTTGAAAGGATAGTGATTCATGCTTTTAGGTCCTAGATGTCTCACCCAGTTCTACGTGATCAAGCATGTTAACCTTATGGGTTTTGTGAGACAAATTTAAATAGAAGTAAGGATTTTACTTTGAAGAGTCATGATTAATTTTGAAAAATTGAATCAACTTTGAAAACCATTTTAATGAATTTTAACTTTATTTTGGAAAAAGTAGTTGAGTCTAAGATCAATTGAAATTTGTGTTAGATTTGAATTTGACAAGAAGTAACTTGAATTTGAATTTCAAAAATTGGCTTTCAGGTCTTGGCGAGGCACTAGGCCTTCTTTGGCCGTAGCCTTATTGGATCATCAACCCTTTCCTAGACAAAGCCTTTTAGTGAAATTTCATCTTCAAAATCACTTTTTGATAAATTCTGGTCTAACTAGTTTGGATCTTAGATCGGTAGCTTTGGCTAGTTCTGCCAAAATGGCTTCCCTAACGTACTATCATCTCACCTCCACCCAATACTATGTTGTTCAAATTTCAATTAACTCTTTAGTCCTTAAACTAATCAGTCCTAATTTTAAGCAAAAAAAAACATAAAAAGAAACATACAATTAAAACAAACAATTATCTAAGTAAGGTCACCATTGGAGTAATATTCCGGATTTTCAAAATTAGCAAGATTATGAATTAAATTTTCTAACGTATTAAATTTATACGAATTAATTATGTTATTTGAGATAAATAAAGGATTTTCAAATATTGAAAATTTACCTTTTGATTCCCGGTTGGGAATCTCCCCCTTGATACTTGTCGTCTTTCTTTTTTGTTTCTTTATCATCTTGTAGTGAGCACGAGCTAATCGGGATAGTTTGGTTCGATCTCCTTCTTTGTCGTCAAGTTCTGAGTCTGAGTTGGACTCCGGTACTGGTTGAGGCCACTTTTGTAGTTCTCTTGGAGTTTTCCCTACAATGAAAACTATACCTTCCTCGACCATTGGAGTATCAGCTTGATTATTTAACCTTAATTTAGAAGAAAATGATTCGAAATTGGTTACCAACCTTGTCTCAGTCAATTCGTCGTCTAATTCTGGTTTGATTTTGGATTCGAGTTCAGACTCTGACTCGGCTGTTTGTGCTTGGACTGAAAGGGCAACATAATTTACCTGATCTTCTTCTTCATCTGAGATCTCTTGATGAAGGTCAACCAATTTTTCCCAGATTTCTCTAGCACATCTGCATGGACCTACTAGCTCGAGTTGCTCCTTGGTTAGACCATATTGTAGGATTGCAGTTGCTCTTGCATCGATTTCGATTTGATTGAGGGTGTGTTCATCCAGTTTATCCCACTCGATTGATGACTCATCTTCTACGGGAAAAGAGAATCCCGTTTGGATGATCCGCCATAAGTCCATGTGGGCCTTCAGAAGGGACTCCATTTGACTTCTCCAAAAGCTGAAGTTCTCGCCGGAGAATAGCGGTGGACGAGCACTGTTCCACTCTTGGTTGGCCATTTAAAATAACCTCTTGCACACAAAAAGAAACAACAAAAGTGTACAAAGACTTGGTCTTGGATTAGTAGTGCGGGAGAAGGAAGAAATAGCCAAAAACAATATTGCACGAATTTCGAGGCGAAATAATAATAAAATAATAAAAATAAGTTATGACAAATTTTTAAAAAATATTGATTTTGTCAATTTTGATTAATATTGAAAAAGTTAGAATTTAATATTTGGGAAAAACTTTGCTCGAATTAAAGTAGCACGAATTTCGAGAAAAATATTAAAATAATAATAAAAAAAAGTTTATGACAAATTTTCAAAATTTGTTCATTTTATAAATTCTGACTTATGTTAAAAAAAAAATGAAAATTCAAAATTGAAAAAACGAACGAGATTGAGTTGTGTTGATTAACAAAAAGAAAAGAAATAAAATAAAAAATTCGTAAATCCGAAAAACTTTCAAACTGGTGGTTGCACCAAGTTTGAACTTCCCCGCTCTGATACCACTTGTTGGATCGAGAAAGCCGATGGAGGGGGGGTGAATATCGGAAATCGTTCGGACTTTCGTAAAGAGCACGTACGCAGCGGAAATAAAATAAAACAATACACAGACACAGTCGATTTACTTGGTTCGGAGCCTGTGTTGACTCCTACTCCAAGGCCCACGGTCGTTGACCGTTTACTTTGGGCAATTCTATATTGGCGCAAAATAGTTTACAATAATTGATTACAAATAAGTGCAAAAATAATAATATTAAAATTTCGATCTTCGTTACCGACGTCCGGAGTGGATTGGCTTGTTCGGGGCAGCGGGACGTCGTCGGCTCGAGTTGGAGTGTTTCCGGAGCAAGGCACGAGCGTAGAAGATCGATGGAGTGTTGAGAGAACAGATGTAGCGACCCGCCTTCTCTGCCTTAGACGGATCGTTACTTTTGTCTACTTCTCGACTCTAATGCACGACTCAAAAGAAATGCGAAAATCTTTTTTTTTCTTTTTAATCTATCTAAGAATGATATTCTAACTTAATTAGTCATGCATGATACCATGTCACACTTTCTTTCTCAAAAACTCGTAAGAAATTACTTATTGAAACTTGCCTCGCCCAACTCAGCTTACGGGTATCAGTCGACTGATACTGTATCAGTCGACTGATAGGCCTGAAATCTGAAATTCAGGTTTCGAAACTTGTTTCAAAACTCCACCAAACCTATACCTTCGAGCCATACAAAATCATGACACCATTTCTATACTCTATACTAGTTTTCTAAACAATTTAGCCAATCAAAACGAATCCATAAACTTGAAATTAGGACTTTTGCGGGATTTAGCAAGTCATGAAAGTCTCTATAAACTTTAGGCTAAAGTTTGTACCAAACTTAACTTCTAACCATTGAAACTTATCACACAAAATTCTATAACATCACTAAGGCATTATGAAATGTGAATGCAACTTTTCTAAACATATTTAAGCAATAAAAACTTGATTCAAAGAGAAATTAATACTATCTTGGCACATGCATCTATTTCTCTAACAAAGTACCAATATTTCAAACTACTCACACTTCTACTCATCCAATGCAATCATAAGGATATGTATGCTAAATAAAATGACATGGAATCTTTACTCTAAGAAATTGAGCATGTGAGACTATCCAAAGCTTAAATGTTCGCTAAACTCCATAAAGCAAGAACTTGAAATTTGAATAAACTAAAACATTGTAATTCAAATAACTAAATTGTCTCGTCTCAAGGATCTCTCCAAAATCAGCCACCACACACACTTTACTCAGCACCGCCTCGTCGCCTTCCTTCAGAATTGCTTGCCTTTACCTTTATCTGCAGTAAGAGGAAATGCAACTAGTAAGCAAAAAGCTTAGTAAGTACTATCTAGCTCACAAAATCTCGAATGTGCAAACATGCTTCTTGAACAATATGAAATCATATGAGATACTTATATGCTTGAAAGAAAACTAAACTAAACATGTATAACTCAAAACATGCATACTCAAGCATTAATAAATCTCAACTTGCTTTTCTTGGCTCAACTTGAAACTTTAGCTATTCTTTAACTTTTTGAAAACTCTTTAAACTTTAGAAACTTTGCTAAAGCATATACTTGAAAATAATAATCACTTGGATCCACTGAAGACGTAAGTACCATCTCATATGCGCGTTCCCTAAAAGGTTGGGGTAGCGAGCCACCAATCCTAATAGAGCAGACCTTGGTCTACCAGGGCCAAGACCTTGGAATTGGACACCTGGATTTCTTTAACGACGCCCTTGGACGCCGGGTACTGGCCTTAGAAAATAAAATAGCTTTTCTTTCTTTTCTTTCTTATCTGTAAATGCCTTGGCATTTTCTCGAGCACCTTGCGTGCTAAAATCCCTAAGTCTTGACTTTTGGGGATTTCTTAAGGCCTTGGCCTTTTCTTTTCTTATCTTTATCTTCTCTTTTCTTTTCTCATAACTTTTCTTAGCCCTAATCTCATATAGGGTGCTTAATCAACTTATACAAACATATAATGAACTAATATCACATGCCAAAAATCATAAACTAAAGAAACTATCTCTTTTAAAACTTTTAAAGGAAATTCTCGCGGAAAAACCGCCTCTTACTGCAGGTGAGCAGTACTTACCTTGATATCTTGGACTTACAACCAAGAACGGCGTCGGAGGTTCGGGAGAAACTTGAGATCTCGGAGAATTCTTCGCGCCTACGCGTTCCTCTCGTCGCGGGGATCCCGAATATAGGAATATCTCTCGGAGGAGAGCCTTGGCCGGCCCTCTTGGCCTTGGTGTTGTTTCGCCCAAGAGAGGAGAGGGGAAGGGTCGCGCGGCTAGGGTGAGGAAGAGAGAAAACCAAAAAATCCAATTTCCTCTCTTAACTTATCTATTTATATTTATGGGGCGGATTGACCTAACTATACCTTATCTATTGTTTCGCCCAATTTATTTCAACAAAACCAACTAGCACAGTTGGTCACGCGCGCGCCTGGTCACGTGCTGGTCGCGGGTTCGAACCCCTTGCTCCCCTTAAACATTTTTACTTTTTTAAAAATACTAAACGGACTCGGAAAATTCCATAAAAATATTCTAAAAATTTCTAAAAATATCTAGAATATTTCTAAACTATTTTTAAATAATTCTAAGGACTTTAAGAACTAAAAATGGGAATTTTGGGGCGTTACAATCCCCCATACCTTATAAAAAGTTCGTCCTCGAACTTAGAATAATTCTGGATATCTCTCTCTCATGCTGTCCTCACGTTCCCAAGTAGCCTCTTCATGCTTTTGATTCTGCCAGATGACCTTCACTAGTGGCACTTCTTTGTTTCTTAATCTTTTAACTGCTTTGTCCACTATCTGTGTCGGTCTGCTCTCATAACTAAGATCTTCTTGGATCTGTACTGACTGAGGCTGAATCACTTGGCTAGGGTCGTGAATACACTTCTTTAGCATGGAGACATGGAATGTACTGTGGATAGCTGACATATCCTCTGGTAAGTCCAACTCATATGCTACCTTACCAACCCTCTTATGATCTTGTAGGGTCCTATGTAGCGAGGACTTAGCTTGCCCTTTTTACCAAATCTCATCACTCCCTTCATAGGAGCGACCTTGAGAAATACTGAATCTCCAACTTGGAATTCAAGTGGCCTACGGCGTGTGTCAGCATAACTTTTCTGTCTACTCTGGGCAGTCTCAATCCTCTGGCGGATCGTCTGGATAGCCTGAGTGGTCTCATCTATAAGCTCAGTCTGGCTGCCTAGTCCTGACTCCATCTCTTTCTTCTCACCAGCTTCTTGCCAACATATGGGTGATCTGCATTTCCTGCCATACAATGCCTCATAAGGTGCCATCCTGATGGTGGCCTGATAGCTATTGTTGTAGGCAAACTCAGCTAAGCACAGAAATTTGCACCAACTACCTTTAAAGTCCAACGCACAAGCCCTGAGCATGTCTTCTAAAATCTGATTTACTCTCTCTGTTTGTCCATCTGTCTGGGGATGGAAAGTTGTGCTGAACTGAAGTCTGGTGCTTAGGGCGTCGTGAACACACCTCCAAAAATGGGAGATGAACCGCCCATCTCTGTCAGAGACGATCGACTTCGGAACTCCGTGAAGCCTGATTACTTCTTTCACGTACAGCTGTGCTAACTGCTCTACCGAATGCGATAACTTGATGGCTAGGAAGTGGGCAGACTTGGTCAATCTGTCCACTATCACCCATATTGCATCGTGTCCATGGGTGGTTCTTGGAAGACCTGTGATAAAGTCCATGGATATTTCTTCCCACTTCCACTCTGGAATGGGAAGTGGCTGTAGAACTCCTCCTGGTCTCTAGTGTTCCGCTTTGACTCTCTGGCAGGTCAAGCAGGTACTGATATATCTGGCCACGTCTCGCTTGAGTCCAGACCACCAGAACCTCTTCTTTAAATCTTGGTACATCTTGGTAGAACCAGGATGCATAGAGTACGGGGTACTGTGGGCTTCTTCTAAAATATTCTTTCTTAGTTCCTCATCATTGGGGACGCAAAGGCGGTCTCCAAGATAGAGGATGCCACTATCTGATACTCGAAACTCTGAATTTTCTGCCTCTTGGATCCCCTGCTTGATCTTCTGGATCTCTGGGTCTTGACTTTGCTTTCTTTGTATATCACAAGCAGGGTTGACTCTAGAGTCAATGCAGAAAGTTGCCCAATTATTACCTCGACTCCAAAATCCTTTATTTCTTTCTGAAGTGGTAGAGACAGTGATGATAGGGACATCAGTGCTGCACAGGATTTTCTGCTCAGTGCATCTGCCACTTTATTAGCTTTACCTGGGTGGTAGAGGATTTCACAGTCATAATCTTTGACCAACTCTAGCCACCTGCGCTGCCTCATATTCAGGTCCTTCTGAGTGAAGAAGTACTTCAAACTCTGATGGTCTGTGAAGATTCTGCACTGCACTCCATACAGGTAGTGTCTCCAGAGCTTCAGTGCGAAAACCACAGCTGCTAGCTCAAGGTCGTGGGTAGGGTAATTCTTCTCATAGTCCTTGAGCTGTCTGGAGGCATATGCTATTACTTTACCGTCTTGCATGAGGACAGCTCCAAGGCCCATCTTGGATGCATCACTGTAGATGTCAAAGGCCTTGTCACTCTCTGGAACAGTCAGGATGGGAGCACTAGTCAATCTCTTCTTCAGCTCTAGAAAACTGTGCTCGCATTTATCTGACCATTCAAACTTCTTGTTCTTTCTGGTCAAGGCTGTGAGTGGAGAGGCTATCTGGAAAAGTCCTCCACAAATTTTCTGTAATATCCTGCCAGGCCTAAGAAGCTTCTGATTTCACTGGCATTCTTGGGTCTACACCAGTTGCTGACTGCTTCTATCTTGGCTGGATCAACTTGAATGCCTTCTTTGGATACAATGTGACCTAGGAAGGTCACCTGATCTAGCCAAAACTCACACTTTGAGAATTTTGCATAGAGCTTCTCCTGCTGAAGGATCTGCAGCACTATCCTCAAGTGTGTAGCATGGTCCTCTGGAGTCTGTGAGTATATGAGAATATCATCAATAAATACAATGACGAATTTATCGAGATACTCCCTGAAGATGTGGTTCATCAGCTCCATGAAGACTGCTGGAGCATTGGTTACTCCAAAAGGCATCACTACAAATCGTAGTGGCCGTATCTTGTCCTGAAGGCCGTCCTGGGGATGTCACTCTCTTTAACCTTTAGCTGATGATACCCAGAACGCAGATCTATCTTCGAGAACACTGTAGCCCCTTTGAGTTGATCAAATAAATCATCTATTCTAGGAAGGGGTATTGTTCTTGATGGTTACCTTGTTCAGAGCTCTGTAGTCTATGCACAGACGCATAGACCCATCTTCTTCTTGACGAAAAGTACAGGAGCTCCCCAAGGTGAATGACTAGGGCGGATGAAACCCTTGTCAAGCAGCTCTTGCAATTGTTCTTGTAATTCTTTCAGTTCTGCTGGTGCATGCGATAAGGTGCCTTCGAAATTGGGTTGGTTCCTGGGGCCAACTCAATTTCAAACTCAATTTCCCGATTGGGAGGGAGTCCTGGTAACTCTTCAGGAAACACCTCAGGATAGTCACAGACTACCCTCACTTCTTCTCTCTTCAATCCTTCTCCTTGACTCGCATCCACTATATGAGCTAGAAAACCAGAGCACCCCTTCTCTAACATTCTCTGAGCTTGTAAGGTAGGTAGGAACCTATTTATCTTTCTCCTTGGGTCTCCAATAAACTCAAATGAAGGTTCTGCTTCTGGTGTGAACTTGACTTTTTCTTGCGGCAGTCTATAGAAGCATTATACTTGCTCAAGAAGTCCATTCCTAAAATGACATCGTAATCCTTCATCTCAAGGACTAACAAGTCACTGTAGAGCTCTCGGTTGGAAATCTAGATTGATACTGCCCTTAGCCTCTCAGTAGAGGCCATTACTTCCCCTGACGGTAAGGTTGTTAAGAACTTCATCGTTCAACCTTTCTGGTGGCCTTTATACTGTTTAAGTAGTGCTCAGTGATCAAAGCACTACTTATTAGTTCTTCGGAGGTTTGCAGCCTCTTAACACCGCTAGCCCCCTTCAACGCTATCTCAGGCCTTAACATCTTGAGCATTAGCCTAACTATCTCTTTTTCTGTGCTAACTAGCTCTGGGCACAGATGAGCTAACCGCTTAAACATCTTCACTGCTTCATCCACGGATAGTTCTCCTTGTCTGAACTCCGTGAATTCATCATAATGCTTGTTGGTTACTTGCATGTGAAAGTATTCTTCGAAGAACTCAGTCTCGAAGTCGGCCCATGTCATCTGGCTGACATTTCTCTTGGCCTTGACTCTCTTCCACTATATTCTAGCATCTCCCGTAAGGCAGAAAGATGCACACTTTATCTTCTCTACCTCATGCCAGTCCAGTAGCCCTACTATTCTTTCCAACGTTTTGAACCATGCTTAAGCATCCCATGGTTTGCTTGTGCCTGGGAAGTTCCCTGGCTTCAGTTTCTCCTACTGAATGAGGTACGCTTCTTGCCTTACTCCCCTTGCCGAACTACAGATGTAATCGATGGGTCTTCGATCACAACTGGTGCCACTACATTCGCCACCGGCGAGGTAATAATAACGACCTGCTGGTTAGCCATCCTAGTGGCAATAACTTGTTGTTGTTCTGCTAACTGTCTCTGTAACTGAGCCACCACGTCTAAGAGATTTGGTGGGGGTACTGACTCTGTTGCCTCTTGCCCTCTAGGAGCTTGCTCCTCGTTTTGGGCCTTTCTAGGACGTCCTCAAATGTATAACTTAACACTTAATGGTAATGTTCCCAAACTTGCTTTAGGATATAACAAGACCTTGGTCTTGATTCTTATCTCATTTCTTAATCCTAGAACTCGTTCTAGGGCTTAGTAAGACCTTGGTCTTACTCAAAACTTTTATCAAGCACCTTGCGTGCCATAATCCCAAAACTTACTTTTGGGCAAATCAAGTAAGTACTTAAGCATTTCTCTAATATCCATTCTAGGGATTAAACATGATTCCGTGATACTAAGGTATTAAACATGCTTCCTTGTTCTATGCACATATGAGTAAGTACTTAAGCATTTCTCTATACTGTAATTAAATAAAAGAGCAATAGAAAAACTGAAACTTAAAGCTTTCTTACTTGAAGACGGCAAGGTTGATGCTGATGTGTGTGTGATGCTGGAGAATGGGAACTGCTCTGATACCACCTGTAGCGACCCGCCTTCTCTGCCTTAGACGGATCGTTACTTTTGTCTACTTCTCGACTTCTAATGCACGACTCAAAAGAAATGCGGAAATCTTTTTTTTTTCTTTTTAATCTGTCTAAGAATGATATTCTAACTTAAATAGTCATGCATGATACCATGTCACACTTTCTTTCTCAAAAACTTGTAAGAAACTACTTATTGAAACTTGCCTCGCCCAACTCAGCTTACGGGTATCAGTCGACTGATACTGTATCAGTCGACTGATAGGCCTGAAATCTGAAATTCAGGTTTCGAAACTTGTTTCAAAACTCCACCAAACCTATACCTTCGAGCCATACAAAATCATGACACCATTTCTATACTCTATACTAGTTTTCTAAACAATTTAGCCAATCAAAACGAATCCATAAACTTGAAATTAGGACTTTTGCGGGATTTAGCAAGTCATGAAAGTCTCTATAAACTTTAGGCTAAAGTTTGTACCAAACTTAACTTCTAACCATTGAAACTTATCACACAAAATTCTATAACATCACTAAGGCATTATGAAATGTGAATGCAACTTTTCTAAACATATTTAAGCAATAAAAACTTGATTCAAAGAGA